>DWEG01000129.1:0-13323 GCA_018245845.1 Apyrrothrix hygieia | reverse complement strand
GCAAACGAACTAATAGAGATTAGTATGATCAGGCGCCGTGCTACCACGTTGTGCTCCATACACCACTTATTAGCTGAGCGTAATAATACGTTGTGCTTCACCACATCTACCATAAATTGACGTATGTATACGCTGTTCGCGTCAACTTGTTAAAATGCAACGAACTGACAGATTGACTGTATTTAGGACACATTTCATTAACTTTGTAAAATACAACCTTACGATAAACTCTAGGGTATAAGGAAAACAAGTAGAGAATCATGCACTCTTTAATAAATTCAGCTTACGCGGAGTGGTGGCCCCGCTATTTAAAAGGTAAACGCTACCAAGGATTAGGCGCGCTTGCCAAGAAATTACATATAGTGTTCATGTAACAAATGCTAGTATTTCCTTATCCTAAAACTGCAAATTACATAAACAACTATCATCCCACATTAATCATACTTTTTCCAGATGAGGGTTTCTCACTGTTCGCGTTCCATGGCAAACTCAACGAGGAGATGGATGGCCTGGAAGGGGGTCACTGGTCGAGAGACATAACCAAAGTTAGAGATGGAAGATGGACGTTTAGAGATAGGAACGCTCAATTGAAAATCGGAGATAAAATCTACTTCTGGACATACGTCATCAAGGACGGTCTTGGCTACAGACAAGATAATGGCGAATGGACGATCTCTGGTAAATTAATAATTTTAAAATCATGGCTAAAGTTCGCATTTTTGTTGGTACTGGCATTTATTTAGGAGCGTTGGATAAACAAATTCTGTTCGCTGAAGTTTCATTCTGAAAGGTACTATTTATTAATACCTTCGTTACTTCAAAACATGTTAGATTACCAGAATTTATTATTTTCACTCTGAAAGTCATTAATGTAATTTTAAATAAACTAATATTTATGTGTTACAGAATTCGTTGACGAACAGGGTAACCGGGTGAATATTAATAAGGACCCAAGCACGGGCGTAGCCGTGGATCCTAGTAAAGGTACCACGGAGCGACCGATCACTTGCGAGTTGTCACAAACTCAGGTCCAAGACGTGGCCAGTATTTGTAGGGGCGTTTTGATTTTCGACGAAGAGTTCGATCAACAGAACATCAATGAACTTACCTCTTGGGAGAAAGAACTGAAATTCCCTGGTGAACCGGTTAGTTTTCTTAAATTTATTTTTGTGTACTAACGTACTTTTTACTTACAATCTAAATTATTACTTACTCTTAATCAAGTGAACTTAGTATCTGGATATAATTGACTGGCCTGTTGGAGTAGTGGTTAGAGAACCTGACTGTTGCGCTGGGGGTCGTGGGATCGATTCCCACCCACAATTTGTAATTCGTTATGAGCACAGGTATTTGTTGTATCTGGGTGTAAAAAGAACTGTATAAGTATATATTTTATATTTAGTTTACCAGCCGTCTGGTTACCATAACACAAGCTCTCTTGATGCTTAGTTTGGAATCAGCCGTGTCTGGAAAAGAAAATTAAAGCAACAAAAAGAACTATAGAATACCGATAATGACCACAGTTAAAGCGATATTTTCTATGAATAATTTTTAGACTATTTGGGGAAATTTACTAGCGAAAAGGTAGTATATTACTGGTAGTACGTATACGAATTAGATAAAAGTAGAATTTCTGAAAGAAAATGAACATAAATGATGGTAAATTCACTCACTTAATAATGGTAAAGTTAATACTGTATTTCTACTAAATTTGCTCTGAGATAGCATGTGATTGAACTTATATAATCACTAGGAATCCATATGTCGGTTATGCTGTTCTAAGAGGAAGAAGGGCCTCGGGAGTAGAAGTAAATCGAGGACTACACGCAACAAGGATTCGCAACAGAAATACTATCGAAAAGAATCGTCAAGAGATAAATCTAACATTGATTCAACCTCAGAAATAAATGAACTTAACACAGAAATACGCAATCTTGTAGCTGAAGTAGTAGCGCTTAAAGAAAAATTAGAAGAAACATCGAAATCTCTAAAAATAATCCATAAAGACACAGAATCATTTGGACGTTTCATGGCAGCTACTAATGCTCGACTTGGGAATCTAGAGGACAGTTATTATTAATTAATATGAATGCTGACTTTGAAAAAAAACAAATTGTATTATTGCGGTTCAAACATTTGAGCATGACATAGAAGCTACTTTTATGAGCGATAAAACGTTAAATAAATTACATGTAATAATTTTATTCCGAATTATTATTGTACATGTAATTATTATTTTTCGAATTGCCTTTCAAGCAGTTGAGAATGCGCAGAAGTGCGTATATCCCGGTTTTTTTTTCTAGTTTTTCTTCTTGCGCTTAAGTAGGTATCTTTTAAGACTCATTCACATTGTAGAAAAAATGTTGAGTCTATAATAAGGCATGAAAATGTTAATTCGACAGAATTGTAATTTAACATAATTTCGTGAAAGAAACATTTTCATTATATAATGCGTGAATATATATGTATATATAATATTTATTATATTGTCTCCTTCGACTGTAACATGTGATTATCATTGGATTGTAATTATAGTTATTAAAATATTATGACTAGAAAAACAATCGTTTCATTACTCTTATATGAAGTTCATGAACTACAGTTAAAATATGATAACGTTCATTATATTACTGCACATTAACCATATGCGGGATCGGTTATATTTGAATGAGAAAATATGAGTCTGGTTACAGTCAATCAAATTTCATTAAAACATATCCATGTCCACATTAATTTTGGATCCGGGAGAAGATACAAATGTAAAGAATGCAGAAATAATGGATGTTACTTGAGGAAAACTATAGCAAAAATTAGACATTTTAGTTTAGAACAATCAAAAAAAATTTACTAGACATTGATCGAGATCCGTTGCTGAATTATTACGAAATCAAGTCCAAAAGCGCCAGGATGAGGTGATTAAACTGATAACCATTTTTAGCTTTTCCTCCCGTCATATTTTAAATAAATTGCAATGAAACCAGCGCTTTACGCGGAACGGGTAATATGCCTCTTTTATGCGAACAGAACTAGTTTTGGAGTAACATTACAACTCAATAATGCAAATTAGCATCATTACGCTTTCAGTTATTGAACCGTAAACGTCACCATGTCTGAGTCATCTGCACTTTGCACGAAATCAGAGTACTTCACAGGAGTTTTTGGACATCTGTGGCGATAATCCTGACGACGTTTTTCCTCGCATTGTTACTGTCGATGAAACATTGATTCGACAGTACGATCCGGAGTCAAAACAGGAGTCAATGCAGTGGATAGAAAAGGGAGAAAAGCCGCCACGGAAGTTCAAAGTGGAAAGACCGGCATCCAAGCTCATGGCCACTGTTTTTTGGAATTGTGAAGGAATTTTGTTTATCGATTACCTTCCTAAAAATACTACAATGAATGGAGACTATTACGCCGCAGTGTTGACAAAAGTGCGCCAAGTAGTTATTGCGAAAAGGAGAGGCAAACTTGCGAAAGGAATCCTGATTTTGCAAGACAACGCGCCCGTCCACACTGCGCGAATGGCAAGGCGTGCCCTCGCTGGGACAGGATTTGAAGAAATTAACCACCCACCCTACCGTCCAGACCTGGCTCCTAGCGATTATTTCCTCTTTTCAAATTTGAAAAAAGACCTCCGAGGACGGAAATTTTCTAGCTATAATGAAATGAAAGAGGCCGTAAACGAACATTTCTAAGAGAAAACCGGCGATTATTTTTTGACCGGGATAAAAGCACTTTATGGCAAATGGAAGAAGTGTATTGAAATAGACGGAGATTATATTGAAAAATAAATTTTTTATACATTTCTATCACTATTTTTAATACCTTAGGCTCAAAACTTTTCAGCCGCCCCTCGTATGTGAATTCCACCGATATTTTGGATTTCTAATAATTCTTGTGTTAACGACTGTGTTTATTTGTTCCAGGATCACCCTTTCAATATTTACGTTCCGGACAAGACACTGAAACTAGAGACCGGTTCTCTAGTCATTACACCTTTGATAACTGAGCAAGTTTACCGTGAAGGTTTCACCAACGAAGCTTTGGATTTGACTGACAGGTTAGTTACCAGATATAATCCTGGAAACAGTTGTTATTAAATAAGTGCAGACTGCTTTCTAACTTCACTTCAATGATGTTACAACTGAGATATAGGATCGTCTTCTATTCTAAAGATGAAAAATATTGTCCATACCAATAATAGGCAAATATTTTATGCTGGGAATCAATTCAAATTCAAATCTACATGTAGCACAGCGAATTATGATCACCGTTTATGTATTTCAACTTACCTACGTAATTACAGGTGTACTGGTCTAGTAGGAACACGGGAATGCAGTCGAGTGGCATCAGGCGCTGACATCATTCCACCAACAATCACTGGAAAGATTAACACTAGGAAGAATTTCAATTTCAAATATGGAAGAATTGAAATAAGAGCCAAATTACCTTCTGGTAGCTGGCTTATACCAGGTAAACAAGCGAATATTACCAGAAGAAGTAACCGATTTAGTAGTTATTAACATTTAAATGGATGAAGAAATTTCCTTTTAAATTTCAGAACTGAACCTTGAGCCTAGAGACAACGCTTACGGCACGCATCGCTACGAATCTGGCATAATAAGGGTAGCTTTTGCTAAAGGCAATACAATCTATGCAAAAAAGCTGTACGGTGGTCCAGTTCTCTCTGACAAGGAACCATTTAGGTCTAACTTGTTGAAAGAGAAAATCGGCATCGACAATTGGAACAAGGACTTCCACAACTACACCATGGTTTGGAAGCCAGGTAAAGGAGCAAAAACTTTTTCGTCATCTCACTGAGCCAGCCTTATATGTGTTTTGTAGCTCACTATATTATTTGAATAAACATTCGAGACGAAAATTATTCAAAATACTATTTGAATGTCAAATATGTTTGAACGATATTTTGAATATTGATCGTAATTGTAATTACGAATAACAGTAAGATAACAGCAAGAAGATGGCAAGACGCTCAAAATCACATCTTTCTGTAAGCACATAGATAACCAAAAGTCGTTTTTTTACAGACGGTATCGATCTTTACGTTGACGGCGAGATGTATGGAAGCGTGAGTCCTGGTGAAGGTTTCGCTGCCAGTGGCAGAGAACATAACGTTCCTCATGCGGCCTTATGGAGCAGAGGCTCGTTGATGGCACCTCTGGATGAAATGGTAAAAAAACATATATTACAGAAACAAGAAAAAAATGTCTTACACAATTTCACTAATTATATTGTGAATACTACGTTACTTTATCAATGACTGGACTGTTGGTCCAATAGTGAACCTAAAAGCCGAGTCAGGATTATGGATTCAATTGCCATCCGAAACAAATGCTTGTTCATCATATTAGCAATAGTATTTGTTCCATGTCTGAGTACAAATTTATGTACATAAGAATATATTAAGAAAAGTATGTGTTTTCAGCTGTCAGCTTAATATAGTGTAAAATCATTTTATTTTGTATGGGCTATGAAACTGATAACTTTACCATGGCGAATTGTTGTGTAAAATTATAGCTATCATTCTATTATCAATCGTCAATTGAATTAATGTATCGATCTATTATACAATAATAATATTGTTGGTAAACGAAACTTAAAGCGTTGATAGACCAGGCATATTGGCAAACAGCGATTCGTCTTAAATTAAGCATCGGTAATTTAAAAAATCAAACATTTCAAATAGCCAAGGACCTAAGTAATTTTCATATTGTCTTTCAGTTCTACGTGTCGATTGGTCTCCGTGTCGGTGGTATCCACGATTTCCCTGATGGCCCCGAAAAGCCCTGGAAGAACAACAGCAGAAAGAGCATGGTGTCCTTCTGGTACCACTTGGATGATTGGTTCGCGTCCTGGTTCACTCCTGAGATGAGGGTTGACTACGTAAGGGTATATGCTTTGTAGACTGTGATTCTGAATACAAACTTTTTGTAACTCAATATTCTGTTTTATTGTCTGCGTACCTCTTTTAAAAACTGAAGCATAATCGTCTGAATTTCGTTTCTTATATAACACTAAGCTATATCTAATAGAAATTATCACTAACTCTTCTGAAACGAAAGTATGACTACCAGCAGAATGTTTATCAAAACAAGTCTATACATTTATATTTAGACATAAACTTAAACACATGAATGCATGTTAATTTGTTTACATGTATTGTATGTATAATCTATATACATGTATAAGCGATGTCCACCCATATATGTATTTTCGATCCCAATATCTCCAGAACTGTTGATCAGTTTGAAATATAACATAGCTACTGATTTTCCGATGTAGATGCTTTCTAATAACGGATTTCTAGATATTCCACCGCTAAGGGGATAAATAGGGGTTGAAAGTTTGTGCCTGTGAGATTTCGTGGCATTTGAAGTTACACATCTGAAATTTTAAGTTGATACTTTCGGTTTAAAATCAGATGATCATTTGAATGTATTGTAATATCCACTCCTGCACGAGCGAAGCTGAGGGCAAATGCTAGTTAAATATATTTGAGGGTAAGGCAATAAAACAAGGTAAATCTATAGAAACTTTTATAACCAGATTAAGGTATTTCTGAATGAATTACCTACCAACGCCGCAACTAAAAGAATAAATAAAGAAAAGTAACAAGTCATTCTTTGATCCTCAAGGATAGCAACGTATCTTCGATCAATTTGATGCTGTATTTATAATTGATAGAGAACATCAAATAACATGCATACATATTGCCAAGTGCGGATTGGCAGACTTTACACACCTTAGAGAATAGTGCAAACATCTCTAATGTTGAAGTAGTCTCATGATCTTTTCCTTCGCCGTCATAGTGTGTGATATTAATTTAAGCTTAAAAACGAACGTAACTTTGTGTAGTCAGATGCCGTAGCAGGATTCGAACTGCCGACCAACGGATTGACAGGTGGATACCTAAACCACTGAACCAATGGGCTATCACTCTCCGTTTGCCACATTTATATCATTAACAGTAATTAGCTAACGTTCTGACGTACAACATACATTAGTAGAAAACAGACCATCCAACATATCGGTTGATTGTTCATTTATTTGTGATATATTTTCAAAAATAAAATGGAAACAGTTCACTGCGCAAAACTTTTTCTAGTATTAATGGTGAACCTATTTTGGCGCTTTGTACAGCCAGTTAACATTAACGGTAATCCTATTTATAAATATTATTTTTTTAATCATTTTAAAAGATATTTTCACAACATTTCTCAACATTAATCGTATCCATATTCATCGACATCAATTTATCTATTTATGCAAAATGTTCAAATATTTAAACGAACAAACCAGAATTTCGAATATTATCATAAAATTGTGATCATCGACTTTTTAAAAACTAACGGTCTTTGAAAATATAGAATTATAATATTTTTACAGTCACATGTAACAAAATGACCTTTATTTATCTATAATTGTGAACAGATTTGGTTTCCAATTTATTTTCAATTACACTTTTAGATACATAAAAAAACAGTTAGTGCTTTATCTTCTAATGTTTAAACAACTGACAAACGACTATTTTAATTAAATATAATGGATCTTTCAATAACGCGCATTCACTGATTATTAATATTAATTCCGACGTTTGCAGTAGTTCTTAAAATATTATAGTTATTGATGAATGTTAATTTTCAGTGTTTATATACGTGTATGTACCGTTGACAAAAACGTTGCAACCTTTATCTTTATCGTTTCGACTTTATCTTTTATTCAATCAATGCTATCTTTGGGTGACAAAAACAATGGCCATGCTCTTAAAGGAAACTCGAATGACTCTTTGTTCAAATAGATCTCAATTTCAATTAATGCCATCAGATCGTACTGGATCTGACGCGCTTATTACTAAAGAGCACAAAAACAGTCCGACAAGCTAAATACCTTTACTGCTGAGGGAAGAACGTATACTTGTCAACTTGACTAACCGTAGGATAAGCGAAGACAAAACGAAACATATTTTAAGTTAACTCCCCACCCGGCTTCTGCATGCAGAACAGAAAAATGGCGTTCACTTATATGAATTATTTTGCTTGTTGATTTATTTATAAATGTAAACGTAACACCGCGCCAGTAACCCTACTGGGGTTACTGGCGCAATGGCGGGATGTAGGCAAAATAGTACATGTGGCATACTCTCACGTTTCACCAGTTACGTTTACGTCCTACTATGGAATAGGGGGTGAGCCTATTGGCCTATAATTGTATAAAATCGGGATATATGTATGTAGCTCGTGCTGAAGCCCTAATAAGGTAAGTTTTTCGTCGCTCGTTTTAAAGAGCTCTCTTAACGACCTAATTAGGAGTCGGTACCGATTATCCCAAAATAACAACTAACTTCTTACGAAATCTGGCCGCTATGACCATTTCTCCACCAATCGCCACATTGGCAGCTAGAATCAATGCTCATCCTGTAAGTCAATATTCACCTATATTCGCTAATAAACTCCAGATTTCCATCTTTTCAAATGAACAAACGTAACATCACGCCTGTAATCCCAGAAGAAGTAAGCAGAGGAATGTAGTATACCCCCACGTTTCACCAGTTACGTTTACGTCCCTTTGTGGAATAGGTGGTAAATCTATTGCAATACACCGGGCAAAAAACCACTACTAGAATTTTCGACTAGAAAAACTAAGTTAGAAAAATCCAATAGTACCCGATCCGGGATTAAACTACATTAATGATTTTACATTTGGACTTTTTAAACAAGTTGATTAAAAGAGTTTTCATCATCACATTCCAGGGTATGAGACATCAGACAGTGCCCACATGATCCCTTGCGAAGTGTCCGAGACAACAGCGTCGGTACAAGGTTTCATCTGCAAGGGACAGCTGCTTTTTGAAGACAACTTTAGTTCGAAGTTAGAAACGAAAATTTGGACTCCAGAGGTTAAAATTCCAGGGGAACCGGTTAGTTTCATTGCAAAATTTAATTCCATTGTGATGTTCTTCTCGGAATATTGCAGTCAATTTTATGGAATAGACTC
Source organism: Apyrrothrix hygieia (assembly GCA_018245845.1). Taxonomy (NCBI): domain Eukaryota; kingdom Metazoa; phylum Arthropoda; class Insecta; order Lepidoptera; family Hesperiidae; genus Apyrrothrix; species Apyrrothrix hygieia. Next base: position 4,308 of record DWEG01000129.1, on the reverse strand, counting down.
AATTATCCTATAAGTAACAAAGCTACGGTCAGTTGTCCATCTCGAAACAGCCAACTGAATCTAAACGAAGTTTAATGGAGTCGCGAAAACAGTTGTGAACTTATGTGACATTTTTAATTAAATCCAAAGGATTTAGAGCAGAGTTTGTTATACATTTCTAACTAAGAACATAAATAATGTAAGTTACGGGAAAAACGAAATTAAAAAAGAAAGTAAATTTCTAAACATAACATCACGCCTGTAATCCCCGAAGCAGTAAGCAGAGTGTAGTACACTCCGTAAATATAAAAATATATAAATAGAAGTACATAAATAGAAGTCACTTTTTAGGACCATCCCTTCAACGTGTTTCTTAATGGAGACCACATTAAGGAGAGCAATGGAATTCTGACGATTAAACCTGTCACGTTGGACTCATTTTTCGGAGACAACTCTGTACTGAAGAAGCTGCAATTAACTGAACAGTAATTACTCGTATCGTACTTTTTAAACATAAAATATCTTTTCCACACGTGTCCATAATCATGCGTTTTTATCTTGTATATACATTTAGTTAACACTCATATAGACTTTTCATTAAACTACGTATAATAATAAAAAAATTGTAACAACACACCTATAATCCCCGAAGTGGTAGGTAGAGAAGTATAGCTTACTCCCACGTTTTATCAGTTACGTTTAAGTCCCTCTATGGAATAGAGGGTGAGCCTATTACTATACACCCGGCACAAATCTAGACTCCGAGCAACTACTAGAAATTTCTACTAAAAAAGAAAGTCAGAAAAATTCAAAATTAACCGGGCTGGGATTCAAACCCAGGACCTCTCGATTGGCAATCGCAGTTGCAACCACTCGACCAACAAGATAATTATAATTTAACTAAACTCTTGACTAAAACCACTTTCCAAACGCGTCACAAATCATCATTGTCATCAACCCTCATATGGTTCCGCTGTTGGACACGGATATCAGAATGAGTACGCCGTGTGTAACATATCATTCAAAACGAAACACAACAGAGGTTGCACTACATATTTCTTGCTAAAATACAAATGCAAATGCAATTCAATAACGGTCTAAATTTCTTAATTTAAAAAATTGTAATCCCTTAGATGTACTGGAGTGCCTGGAACGCAGGAGTGCTATCGAGAGGCCTTTGGTCCTCAGATTCTTCCACCAATCGTCACCGCTAAACTCACCACTAAAAATTCATTCAGCTTCAAGTACGGAAGAATCGAAGTGGGCGCTAGAATGCCTGAAGGCAGTTGGATTGTTCCTGGTATGAATTTAATGTATATAAATTAGTTAGGATGCCGTGATCATCTCAATTTAGTTTCTTTATATACGTTCATGTAACAAACGTAACATCTCGCCTATAATCCCCGAAGTGGTAGGTCTCTACCTACCACTTTAGGTATACCACAGTATAGCACACTCCCACGTTCTATCAGTTACGTTTAACTCACTCTATGGAATAGAGGGTGAGCGTGTTATCATACACCCGGCACAAATGTAGACTCCGAGTCACTGATAAAAATTTCTACTAGGAAATCTAAGCTAGAAAACTCCAATAGTACCCGAACCGGGATTTGAACTCAGGACCTCTCGATCGGCAGTCGCACTACCAACCAACACGACATTCTGCCAAGGCAGCCATATAAGTTCAAATTAAGAAAATTACAGAACAAGCAACTAAAATAGGTTAGAAGAATATAAATTATATACGTATGGAGATGTTCTAACGTTTGAATATAATAACTGACGCTTAATTATAATAATAATTCTAATTTCTAAGGTCTTCTTGTGGCGTAATGCCGCTAATGAAATTTTTTTAAAAGCGTTGCACTATCATAGAACCGATCGCCGCCTTTCACTCCTTGAGCCATCGTTAATTTATGCTTCGAGCATTGCGATCTGTTATTACTTCAGTCTTATTTTTCACATTTAGTGTTGTTGAATTCTAATATATTTCCAGAGATTCAACTTGAGCCTCAAGACCATAAGTACGGTACAATGAACTACGCTTCTGGAATACTTCGCGTTGCTTCCGTTAAAGGAAATCTCCTGTATTCAAAGAAACTTTACGGAGGACCCATTTTAAGTGGAACGGAACCGTTAAGGTATTATAACTTAAGACCACTCCAGTAGCAATAATTGGAAACATAAAAAGACCATATAATGACATGTGATCATGAGTTCCTGTGGATGTTTTGAGGAAAATCACCAGCGTTTTACCAGTTACATTTAATATATTAAAGTAAGGAAGGAAGGTAAAGAGGTATTAAAATCAGCAAGTCTACTCAGTAACTTAAAATGCGTGGTAAGAAATTGCAGCAAAACAGGCAGCGGCGTGAAATCTTTTTTATACCGTCACTTAATGAAATATATGCATCTTAACATTATATAAAAGAATTCTTATTTCTCATCGCAAGCAGGCGGCACTTTTTGTGGATTTATAATTAACCTGTATGATCAAAACTCCAAGTGCCCTAACTCAATACAATATTCTAAATATTAACTTATGTTTGTTACGTCCGACATTTTCAGCAGATTCATGGATGTATGTAAATATCTTGAACGTTACAATGCATTTATCTTTGATTGCAGATCTGCCTATCTAAAAGATACTATGGGTAGTACTCGATGGAGCCAAAAGTACCACAATTATGCTTTAGAGTGGAGGCCCGGTATGATTTGAATGAAATATTTTCTCGCTTGCTTCACATGCATGAATGCACAGTCACAGAATTTATTTTTTTATATTAATTATTAACATTGAGCATTCTTGTTTAATCTGTGATGCCTGCTGAACAAAATCATTTATCCAAGTACAATTTTATTTAATTATTACATGTTCATTCGCAAATATTTCTTGTAGACTTAATAAGACTTTACGTGGATGGAAAGCAATATGGAGAAATAATACCAGGGTCTACTTTCGCGGATGGAATCCTGAGTAAATCACCGGCTTCGGCGCTCTGGATGAAAGGAAGCATTCTAGCTCCCTTCGATGAGATGGTAACTATATGGGCACATGTTCTTTAAAACTAAAAACCAAAAATTTAATATCATAGCATGCTAACAAAACAAGGATTATAATACTCAAAAATAATCTTTAGTAAAATCTGTACCATTAGTACAATCTATACAAAAGTGCTAATGTCCAAATACTAATTTTTTTTTCAGTTTTACATATCCCTGGGCCTCACTATTGGCGGTATAAATGAGTTTGGTGACGATATAACAAAGCCCTGGTCCAACGGAGACACTAAGGCCATGCTGAATTTCTGGAACTCCCGTCAAGAGTGGATGTCTTCTTGGTCAAGGGATAATGCACTGCGTATTGACTACGTTAGAGTTTATGCGTTATGATATCCTCGTAAAAGTAAGCATTATTATAGAATAAACATTTAAGAAAATAAAATTCTTGCAAGCACCACTGATAAAGTCAGCTCACTTAGTACAGACCAACTTAGTAAAGATAAACTTAGTCGAGACAAACTTAGTAGAGACAAACTTAGTAAAGACAAACTTAGAACAGACTAAGTTATGTCCATTACTAAATATTAAGACAGTGTAGAAAAACATCGTGAGGAAACTTAAATGCTTTAGGGTAAACCGCAATTCGATCTAAGGTGACATGCATTACTTGTAATTAAGCATCGCCACTTGTCGCTTTTATATTTTGTACATGTTTACCGGAATATTAATTTTCTTCTCTTTTTCATACGCTCTTATCAGTTTCGGTCATATGTTAGAATATTTGTATGTAACGGAAACTTGGAACGCGATTTTGACCGACTTTGAAATGTCGGATTATTTTAATTTTTGAATTTTTGTATACTTATCAAGCACCGATGACAATGCAATAATGAAATATAAAAAACATGTAATTGTTTTTATGGGAAATCTAACTAAAAACTAAAAAAAAATTGTAGTTTAAAAAACTACGCTTAAAAATACGCTTTTGTGACTCCAACGTAATTTTTTTTTATTTGAATTAAGAATAACGTTAATAACAAAAAAAATATTGCAATGGAAAAAAGCGTGGGGTACAAGGTGTCATTAGATCACTTAAAAATAAGATCACTTGATAATAACTCGCTTTTTTACATTGCAATACATTTTTTCTTATTTACATTATTCTTAATTCTAATTTTAAAAAATATTCTTCTTTTCTCTTATTTTATGGTAATCCACATTTATTATAGTAGGTAGTATGCTGTTTCATTTCTATTTATTCTATTCCCCTATCCAAAGGTAGAGACGGACTGTATTAACGTGCTACGTAAGTTGGGAATAAACTTA
>DWEG01000128.1:0-13371 GCA_018245845.1 Apyrrothrix hygieia | reverse complement strand
TAGTACTCGACCCGGAGTATGAAACCATGTGATAAATTATATACATATTAATATATACACACAAACATTTTTTACGCCCAGGGACATAACAAATACGTGTGATAACCACACAATTATTTGTGCTAGATGATAATCGGCCCCACTCTCTGCAACTATTCTCGTTCTTGCCCAACAGGGGTACGACAAAGAAGTTAACGAGATGAGAAGGATAACACAGGTAAATTTACGATTCAAACGTTCTTTGGAAATTTATATTCAGAGAAATGCTTAATTTTATCTGTAAGTTTCGTACACCGAACCAATTGTGGCTTCGATTCCAAAAGGTTCAGAGCGCAATTACCCAGGTAAGTGACAGCCCTCTAAGTAATTGTGTAATGAGCAAAGTGATTGAGTAGAACTGCCAACCGTTGCTCTGAATACGACCCTCACATGCGTCTTGGCATGGCGAGACGGTGATACATACAAACGATCATGTATACTATAAATTACGCCTCTTTTTATCAGTCAACATTCTACGTACCGTCTTTCTTTTGTTTTGTTTTTTACGAGCATAGCTCGCATTGAAGGAACGCCTATTAGTGTATTTACGTCTGCGTAAGGTGCTACGGAATAAAGTATTACAATAAAAGCCCGCGTATTATTTTATACTTGCCCGTAAGCGGGTTGGGGAAATGAAAATTACATACATTTAACAGTCAGTGAATTAGATAATTGCTATTGGCATAATGATACAGTTCTAAGCATCCAGCAATTCGCAGCCTTAACTTTTTTGCGTTTGTTTCGATGTGTCCTCGAATAATGGTCATGAATTACATGCAATTGAGTTAACTGTTTAAAATTCACAATGAATTAAATTAAGCCGCTTTTTGTTTATTGTACGGGACTTGCATTCTTTCATTTAAATTGATTATGTTAGGTAGCCGCGTGACGAAACGGTGAGATCATCTCGATAGTGTTTTTTCTTTGTGACAGGACGACATTAAATTTATCATTTATTTATGCTAATTGGTGTATATTGAAAAATATAATCGTTACTGTTATCCTATGTATATTTACCACGCCATTTTCCCATGTACCGTTATGTGAATCACTTAAAATTAATGTTTGTTTTCAACAAAAACAAACCTTACTTATTGCTACATGTTAGAAAAAAGTCTCATGTCTCATTTGTGACAGATAGGTAGAACTTGGGAAATAAATGTATCCTCTTATGTCTTTTTTTACAGAGCTTCTTAACACGGTGAATTTAACATAACTCTCATCATGCGTCAGATATAATCAAGGTATATGCATTTACTACCCTAATATGTTTCAAATATTTTTATATGTTATAGCTACAACAAAAGTATTATTTTCGAATAATAATTATTGTAGTTTAAGGTTAACTTTCTTTTCACATGTTTCATGTAATATTTATTTTCGAAGCCGAATGAGTCACTTCAACGGCAATACTTAATTACATTTACATAAAACTAATTTGTTTTAGCATAATTTAGCATTGTTAGATTCATATTCATCAGAACATATCAGTGTTTCTTTACCTGCAGGTAAAACTTATCAATTTAATTCATGTATATTTGGATAATGTTTAATCCGTTCTTAGTTTTTATAAGGCTGCGACGCGGCAGATGCGCGCTGGAGATCAGAATCTTCGATTCATTCCATTAAACGTATTGGCATGTAGTTTTGCAGTTATCTTTTTCTACATTGTATTCTTTTTGGAAGCAGGCTTTGTTTGCGGCTTAAACAATTTGTTGTAATTAGTTCTTGAGTACTGGAATAAGTTTGAAAAAAATAGAATTTACATAGAAGGCGTTTTGATTTAGGACGATACTGAAGAGTTGGAATAATGATTTTCTGATGTCGCATTAATGACTTTATATGTATTGAACGTTCTCGTAACATTGCCAATGATGCTGCGTAGTAATGTAAGGGAAATGTAACAACAACAGTAGTTCGATCACGAGGGAGCCCTGGGCAAAAAAATCGAATACCTTCAAATTAATATCTTTTTTAAACATCAATGTTTGCAATCCGAGCACAAGCTAGCTGCGGGTGCATTATGCTCCTCCATCCGCAGTGCAAACACATATTGCCTGACGCTCCCATCGGCCCGGGATCGCTCACTCCCACTCATTACCGCTGCCACAGACCCATATATGCATCGCTGGGAGGGCCGCGGTCCGTCATTAGGGCTCCTAGTCCGTGATCGGTTCAATATAAATCACGATAATGGTAGATTATTCTAGATACATCGGTAAAACAGACGGAAAATGCGCTCGCAACGACGATTACACAGAGCTCACAGTCGTAATTGCGCCGCTCATTGATACCTCACGAAATGTAATTAGACTTTGTTCCAGCTAACTGCTGCCCGAAGATCCGCTTTCATTGAGCAATTTTATCTCGTGGTAAATGTTGCCTCCAACTCGACTCACCCACATTATACACCAGCCTTAATTCAGCTCTCCATTCTAAACATTTTCGAGCTTATGCCCAGGTCACGCTCCACTTAAGTATTTCTATACGTTGCAGCTGAAATCTTTTTTGTTATCGACTTATTTTATCATTTTAATCTCTAGAACAGACTTGTGGATTCGTTAAATGTAATAGTTGAACCTAACGTCCGCATTGTCTATCTGAAGAGAGATAAAACGCGAGTGTATACCGACTGTTGAAAAGAATTCTAATTTGTTCGTCCCATTTTGTTCATTTGAAATGTACGCTCAGCTGAAACGTATCAAATGTGACCGTTTGTTACAGAGAGATCAATTTAAATCTTCGCTTACTCTATCTTTGCTGGCAAGTGAAAGTCAGGAATTTTTGTCTTGTAAAAGTTAGGAGACTACATACGCATATTTTTAATGGTACCGTTTTGAAATGAAAGCAATTCGCCTTTAATCTTATTATAAACCTCTGTATTTAATGGATCTATGTTATGTGATTGAACGAGTGCAATATATTTTGCCGTTATGCAAATTTCGTTAGCTACTTGAGATGAGATCAAACTATTTGATAATGTTCGTACAGAACTAATCAATTATAAATTAAATTAAGTCGTGTATAGTAATGACAAGAATGATTAAAAAAAATAACTTGACGGATCATGAAATTAATAACAATGTTTCTCCATAGTCAGTCCTATATAATGCATTGATACTTTTTAAAGTTAAGTAATACATATTATGAAAGTTACCCAGAGGGTCCAGGGTTCAAAGCCTAACATACTCAGACAGAAGACCTTGACAGATGACCTTAGCCCTTATCATTGTGATAAGAGATATATGACCAACAATGAATCGATAAATTATTGAACGATTCTTAAGAAAGGCGAGTTTAAAAGAAATAAAAACTATTAAAAAATTAAGACTTTATATCCATTAAGAATTTATGGATACTTTTCTATTTCCGATATATCGACGATATACCTATTTCCATTCTTAGGAAATTACTGAATTACAATGCTTACATTTAACCTAGCAGAGCTTCAGTATACTAATTTACAATTATGGAACATATTTTTGAACTTTCCGTAACAATTCCGATCTGTTCGTTGCCTGTACATAACCGACATATTTCCCAATATTCAGTATGTTACTGTAAATCGGCACTTCGTGCTCGGCTTCATGAGATGTGTATCACTGAAAAATATGTGTCACGCCGTTAGCCGACATCTGGATGTAATACGGTCGTGTTAAGTACGAATTGACGATAACCTATCGGCCCGCGGGCTGAGCAGTGCGCGGAGATGCGCCGGCCATTATCGTGTCTAATCAGGTTCGCACGCGGCGCGGTGGCTAAATCATTCGATTATTGATTTCCGATGTCGCGGTCGTGATCGGGCGCGGGCGCTGCGACGTTCAGCATGACAGCGCAGCCATTGTCGGCGCCGACGCTGCCCCGCGTCGCATGGCGCGCTCATTCTCTCTGATTAAACGCTTGTAATTCCAACAATATCATCCCGCCTGTCGGATTCAATCTACACACTACTGCTCGCCTCTCATCTCGTGTCATCTACTTCCCGCTATCCGACCACCGCACGAACCATTACTTTGTTCTGTAAACGTCTTCGATACCAATCTTTTACACTAAATAATGCTAGATACATTGACCGCTGTCTTTCAAATTGTAACTGTCCGCGATTGAATCTCACTAACTTGGCAGTATCTCCCACATTTGCGCTTTTCAGTCAATTAAACTCTTTCGTACAATAATTAGATTTAGATACCGAGGTAAATGATTAAGACGCACACTGAATCTAACATATGCACATGTAATGATATCAGGATGAGAGGTAGTTGTTTGCAAATTCTTGCTCTTGTTGCGCATTTATACCGCATTAGACAATAATAGGGAGGCGATTTCTTGCTACATGAGATCGTCGGATGGTAACGAGCAACCCGTTGTCGTTATTAAAGCCCATTGTTGTGATGCGCCGTAAAAAGCTTAAGCTCAACTAGACCTTTTCTAATGTTGCCAATAAAGCAGTAAAGGTGCATTTACCGGCCGATTAACTCTCTCGTAATGGGAGCCGCGAAAGGTTGATAGGTGGAAAAGTGAACTCTATTGTCACGTCCGTTATCGAAAGTAGGTAGCGCAGGCGGCGGCGCAGTCCTCAGTAGTAGGAGATGGGCTGCGCATTTGCATCAGGAATTGGGTGCGCACGCTTCGCCGTCGAGCCGCGGCTTATTTCTCACGCTACTCCGGCACCCGCGCTACTGCACCCCACGCTCGCGCAGCTCGCTCGCCTCTCCGCTTGTGGCACATTCATCACGCTGTCCCTTTCCCTTACACTTTTGGTTCCCGTCCCGTGTATTTCATTAAGCTGACATTTGTGCTTTAATTATTTCCAATTAAATGTCTATTAAACTTATCATTCATGTAAAGATTACTCATCTGAATAATGTTTATAATCCATATTGACGTCCTAATTGTCGGATATTATTATTATTAGGTATGTCATGACGCCAGGACCCTTACGGGGTAGGCAGAGAGCACCGACTGCCAAATATCTCTATCCATGCAAACCTGACGTACTTATTTTAAGTGTTCATTGCTATGATTCATTTCATAATTTTCCGTTAGCATTATGACTAATATATGTAGGTATATATGTGTATGCACACATACACGTGTATATAGGAATATGTATGTATATATAATTATATATTTATTCGCATTACATAATATGTACGATACGATATATAATACATATACAATATATAATATAATAACAAGATTTTTTTGGTTAATTTAAAACTAACTACCCTGCCAAACTTTTCATCATCACCTGAGTTGACTGGTAGAAAATGCCAATTGGTATTAAGTCCGCCTTTTGTAAAAATAAGAAAATAAATATAAAAGATAAATAAATAACATTTCTTCTAATAATATAAGTGTACAATATTTAACTACGGACATAGGTTTTTAGTCCTATTTTAAAACTGTTAGAGGTCGGAAGTCTTTCACTTTGAATAATTAAAACGTTAAAATTAACTGTTAAGTGAGTCCCATAAATCTATCGAGCTGTCATGTTGTAACAACCCATCCCGAAATAAACAAGTGATGCAAGTTTATAATTATATACAAACTGGTATCTACGGACCATAAACAACGGCACGGCCGACGATCATTTTTCACTATTATGAGTATTCAAAGCATTCATTCGGCGGCGAGTATTAATTTTACTTTGATAACGGGAGATTTAGTGCAATAACATACTCGGTACTGAGGCGCGCTCGCTACTCGCGCCCGGACGTCGTCATGTGAGCGCATATAGGTACACGTATTCGTGCATCAACAGTGTCTCCACATACTATGCCACCATCCAGCCGCAGATCGCAGTAAAGAAGACAAAATATATATACATCCAAGGATATTTACTTTGGCTATTTTGATTCGAAAATACATTCTGAATTTACTTATTCCGAATAAGCATTTACACCATTAACCAATCTATTTATGCGGTTTAAAATATATTATCATATCCCTTAAGTCGTTTGGAAACATTAATTACTGACACATACGCATGCCTTCACGGGGGAAAAAAGACAATAGTCAAATGAATATTGCATGAGGTGACTACGTCGCTGCGACTGCCCACAGTGCACTTGTAGCATCAATTAGAAGTCATTCAAGAATTATTTCTCTCGACCGCTGATGTTGAAGATCTGTCCCATGACCTTTACGGAGTACACTCGGACGCGATTTATGCGGTTGTTTCCACTTTAAACCGACGTTTATCAATTCATTAGAGTCAACACACAAAAAAATGGCATTAAAAAACATGAACCTCCTTACTTATTACACCACACTCAACAATGGTGAAAATTAATTGCATTACCCATCTATTTACATTGTTTTAAATTTTATTACTTTTTGTGTGCACGTATTTACTTTCGATAGCGAATTTTTTTAACTTCACAATTATAAATATTTATAGGTTTTATATCAGTTTTCTCCGCCTACCCCGTAAGGGACCTGGTGTGACGATATTTTTTTTAATTTCACCTGTATTTATTACAAAAATATGTTATCATATATCACTGTTTCGAGCATATTGCACTTCTTTTTACACATGTAGCCTTTGGGCCTCATATTCTCAGAAATCATACAGCGCCCTCCGCGTCCAGTATAACAATGCATTCAGGGTGCTGATGGGGTTGCCTAAGTTTTGCAGTGCCTCAGGGATGTTCGCAGAAGCCCATATAGATTGCTTTTACGCTACAATGCGAAAAAGATGCGCATCCCTGGTACGCAGAGTGCGGGCCAGCCACAACAGCATCCTGAATATGATACTCCCATGGAGTTGTACAGCAGTGACATTTAAAATTTTGCTTTTTGCTCTACGCTGTGTTTTGTTTTATTTTTGCTTGTTTGTTTTTGTTTCATTTTTACTAACATTCGGTTAAGAACAACTATGTCACTAACAAAATGGACATTAGTTAGATTAAATAAATTTATTATGATTATATTATTATTAAAGCTACTAGAATAGCTAATTATTTCAAAAAAATATTTAGAAATTCATGTCTTAATATCTAATTTAATGTGCAATAATACATAACAGGTTAATATAAGCGATTTTGTATATTTGTAACACCCTGTATAATTACAAACACGGTCCGAATATCAACCAGGGAATACACAAAATTCAGGTAAGCACGAAGAAACTTAGATTATATGATACAGAATTCATAGACACAGCTAGGCCGTTAGCGTTGTCTTGGGTGAATCATATTATTATTAAATACTTGGCTATTCCGAACATGAATGTAAATTTAGTGTACCCGCCACATATGCTCACACTCGTGATAATTTATTTTGTTTCTCGATGAATTTGTATTTCTTTTTAATATATACCGGTGTTTTGTATGAAAATCGTTGTAACGCAGTGACAATTTAAAATTATCTTAATTTCATTCAAATGTTCCAGAATGTTCTTGAATGATAAAGGAGTATGCAGACCTGCTTGTCGTCGGAGTAGCTCATAAGCCATCATCATTATCAAATTGATTGATGGATAACAATCACCTTTCAGAATGAGAAGGGCTAAGACCACAGTCTGCCACGCTGGCCAAGTGTGGGTTGGCAACTAGTCTATAAATATCGGTATATGGAATGGACTACTCAGATTATATGGTCTAACTAAACTAAGGCAACCCCGGGAACTGGGCCTAGCTACCGACATACACTGCGTCCTTCAGTGGCTCAGTAATTCAACTTAACTTTATTCTTTATTGGTAGTATTTCAAGAAACTGAAGAATGAGTTCTCCAGCAGCGCAGGACCGGTGTGCTGGAGTTGTTATGACTCTTGAACAAGTTATATCACTTTTATCGTCCGCCGACGATTCTACTAGCGTTAGAACGATAGCGCTTCGTTTAGGCCTCTCGCTTTGACAAGCGGAAACGGATTAATATAGCTCATTGAGTTCGAAGAAGTAAATCAGTAAGGAAGGATAGTTTGATGTTTTTATGATAAAGAAATTGAATGAAATGCGTTTTCTATGTGATGCATGATATGGATGAGCGATTTTTCTAACTAAATTGTGTATAGAATGTACGCAATATAATTAAACAAAACGGATGCGTTGCAGAATCATTGTAATTTTAATTCACATTATACATACGAGTATTTTGAGTTTCAAATTTCGTATTGTTAAACTGATATCTAATAGTTGTGATTATTATAAGTCGACCTTTGTATTACCGATGGAATAAAGATTTACTGTTATATTCTGTTCTAATTGGCCAGCATTGCAGACAATACCAAAAATACTTGTGTGTAATAGAGGAAGGATTAGAGGTTCATTGATGGAAATGATAAAGTTTAAAATCAAAATTTTTACCGTTTTTTTCTACGCTGAATTCGAGTATACTATTAATTTATGAAATTGTTATAATTTAATGTATTACTCTGCAATATACAGTAACAGTAAGGTTTTTTTTCGAAAACCGCTGTTTATAACTTACTTTGGTCTATGCCACCTCACGGCCGTTTCATCTGCACGTATATGTGGAAAATAGGGATGTTTAGAATTGTAAAAACACCTCCATTTGTTAGTACGAATCCGAGCAATTTGATTGACTATTCGTCAATATGAATATGAGTTTTGAAATGTAGCTTAGTATTATAGCGAGGTTAAGTTAACAAGCAAATATTAATATACTTCAATCTCTAAGGAGTCCAAAAATACGCTGTGGTCATATTGGATACGTCATCGAGAATGAATTTATTTTTGAAGGAACCAAAATTTTCAAATATGTAACGATATCTAACAATTGCTTTATAACATTTAATGTATGTACATTTATTTTTCTCTGCTCGAAGGTTACTTGCCAGTTGTATAAGTTGTGTAACCGTTGTATAAGCAGTGAGACCGCCATTTTGTTACTTATTATATATTCATATTTCCAATATTTTATAGTCTTATGTAAAATAAATCACATTGTATTGTACTGTAATTTATTCGTAAACACTTTTTTCTTAATATGATGTCCATTTCTACAGGAATATGATAATATTGTTAAATATTATTTAGAACGAGTTTAGATACTCGGCACATCCCTAGAAAATGGAGGCTCTTCGACCGTATTTATGTTGTATCGTCAGGCGCACGTTCCTACCCCGGGCTATGATAGACATCTTTTGAACGTTTCCAAAACAATTTTGCAATTTTGAAGTACAGACGCATGTAATTATCGGTACTCAATAAACGGTATTCTCCGCCCTCTAATAAATAATGGTGCGACGTGGTAGAACGTGCCTCAGGGATTTCGCACTTGCAGTTGAGGATACAGCACTGGTTCAGCTTGTAGGTTTACATTGCAGTCTTTCGACTTCTCGAGGTCCAGGGTTCTCAGGGTCTCACTCCTGGCGTTATCGTTATTAAATCGTGTGCGTTTTAGGATCATTTATCTCTCGATACTACGGTGAACGAAAAGTCCTGAGATAAACCGAAAATACTAATCCATAATATTCTCGAAAGTGCGTGAAGCCCGTCATTTGTCGAATTTTAGTAGTTATGTGTGTACTTCCAAAGAAAGTTTAAAACATTTTTATGTTTCATCGGTAGCTTTTTAAGAGTTTTAAAATATTTTCACCATCACTTTGTGCTTGCAAGAGTAATGCGCCAGAGCGTTGGAGGAAGATCCAAGTCACACCAAATTACGAGGATATCCTTTAGATGGTATCTAAAGCTAAAAAAATTAAAATCCTCTCAGGGAAATTACAGAGTGTTTGCATATAGACTACGTGGTACCTCGACCTTTTAAGATTACTTACCACTCTTTTAAGGTAAAGTATAATTTCATATAAAAACGACTTCATAGTTTTGTTACATTATCGTTATACATGCAAACGTAACACACGCATACGCAAGCTCACACGCACACAAGTACACGCACGTACGTTTATATTCAAATCAGGGTTCAATTAGCAATAGAAAAACACATTGAATCTCTTCCACTTCGCGAAATCTGTGTACCGTTAATGTTTTCGCGTCGCAATCCCGCCACAAAAGCCTTCACCGCGTTGATACAATTAGTGCTCAGTACAATTAGCGATGCTAACTAATTAGGCCGCTTTGTGAACCCACTCGAGTTGCATCAAGAACGCAATGCACTTTAAATTGGTGCAGCTGGGTTCATTTTCATTCCTGTGGTGTACATACATACATATATACTTACATACGGATTTTTTTCTATTTTCCGCACATGGCTATGTAATCCCAAAGTGGGCTCGAAGAGAGCTGGGGTTATGGTAATTGGACAGCTGATAACCTATGCATTATATACGTATTAATACACACATGTATAGATCTTTTAACAGCCAGAAACAGAACATATATTACGAACACGAATACTTGTGCTGAGTGGCAATCGAATCTACGACCCGCGGCTCAGCACTTCGTTATCACTAACCATTTATGAAGAATATATAAAACTTTTTGTGACAGAACCATCGGAGCACCTACTTTTACTATTAATTAATAGCTTTTTATGTATATTCTGCTCTTTTCGATTCCTAAAAATCACATATTATAGAAAAGATATATAGATGTACCGGACGTACGCACAGGAGTCCACATGTATATACTCATATACTTGCAAATATATAAAATCGCATAATACTTTATATTTCGTAATCGCTCGGTCCAATAGAACAGTAAAATTATGAACCCTAAAGCTGTTCTCTAATTCGTCAACTTGGCTCGCTTCCAAAATAATAAGAGCATGGGATTACTGTGGAGATGGGAAATATTAACAGTTGTGGTCTAGTAAAGATTTAAGAGGTACTTTCTAGGAGATCTTGTTGATTTTGTTATTTGTGTATGTTTCATTTTTATCGCAGTATTATCAAATGGCTAGCAATGTTGTAAAGTAGGGGCAGTTTTAATTTCTCTTTTTCCTATAATCTTAATACTGGTAAGATCTTGAGTGACGGTACTAGCAAGGTGGCTGGCAGCGGTTGGATGCGAAGAGCTGAAGATCGAGCTCAACGCCGTGCTACTGGAGAGGTCTGTGTCCAGCAGTGGATGGAAACAGGCTGATGGTGTTCATGGTGTTGTTGATGAAGATCTTGAAGCTTACTAATCTCACAGTATCATCATGAACCCTGTTATCATTCCACTGTTGAACTCGGATCTCCTGTCAGAATGAGAAGGGTAGAGATCATAGTCCGCCACGCTGGCTATGTATGGATTGCCAAACTTCACAGGTCTTGGTAAACATTATGGAGACCTCTCAGGTGTACAGGTTTCCTCACGATGTTTTCATTACCTGTTGCTGGATCTTGACTGTGACATCTCATAACAATGTTTTGAAAGGATTTTTTTAAATTACGGCTATTTAATATTATTATATCATTACACCAGATCTCTTATTTGGTATAAAGAGAGCACCAAGGGTCAAATATACGTATGTTTACAATCTGGCTAGATTTTTCTACATTAACATACATACTCAACGATTTTGGAGACCTAACTTTAATCACCAGATCAGACTTATTTGATCAAGATAACTGAGTATTCTAAGTCTACAAAAAATCTAAAGTGACGTGGTAAATGCCGGTTTAATTAGAAACAAGGCAATTCGCAGTTAATAATATTTACGTCGTATACTAATCCCGGCTGCAGTCCGTTTCCAATTAGTGTCTGCCCGCTAACTACGTCACACGTTATATTTCGTGAGGAGCGCTAATATGACGCTTACATTTTTATATTATTACCTATTTTTATACACAAACATAGGAGACATTAGCATTAACATAAGAAACATGATGTTAACTGGTCACAGGCAGTGCATTTATACACATTACAAATACTTCTGTTTGAAGTTGTACAAGATATAATAGGGTCGGAATTTGAAGCGTGGAGAAGTGATAAAATTATTTCCATAACAGAAATGGAATTTTACAATTTTATTCACATGAAATGACTTTATATTTAAATATTTTACTGGCCTGGCCTTCTTTAAGGACTTAACTATTAAAAAGGATTTGAGCAAAACCGCTTCGTTTATATCTACCTCTTGATGAAAATATGAAATTAGTAGAGCCGATCGAAGATTGTCAAAATCATAACGCGTGAAAATAACCTTAGTCTCTGCTTACTCGCTATGAGAAATTGGCGTGACACTATATACATAATATGTATTTTACGGATAATATGTGTTCAAGTTAAGTTGCCCAAGAGCCGTTACCAAGCTGCCGTTTAATTAATGTTATTAAGCTTAATTAAATATATTAAGCAGCAATTTAAGTCCACTATTCCCGAAGGAACGACCTTTGGCGCACAGAGTTATCTGTATCGCCACGAGCTTGTTTCTCAGAAACACTGTATTTAGACATACGCATGTATGGAATTATCCTAAACGAAACCTATTAGTCCGGCCTTTGTACATAACGTTACATACAGAATGTATTAAGTAATAGTTAATACTGATTTTGTTATTTGACTTTCAGTACCACACATATAGACAAACACGGTTGTCTTTCTGTATATCAAGTCTTTAAATAGAAAAAGGTCTCTTGCGCTCTAAGATATATTCATGGTTAACACTTTTTTATCATTCCGCTGTTTTATAAAAATCATTTTTAAAAATGAAAACGGTTAAGACTTTAGCCACAGAACTATAAGGTCTATTTTATTGTGTTCGCCTTTGTCTTTTAGGTTCCATCTTATTTTGGGCAGGAATTTTATAAATAAATCGATCTTCTAAGTAATGTTGAACTAGAATGTTTATTTTGGCTCGATTTAGTTTTTGATTTAAATACTCGACGTTATAGTAGTGGGCTAGCTTTAAATCAGACGTAAGGAGACAATTGTCTTGGCAGAAGCAGCTCTGCGGTCCCGTTGTTGAGACAGTGATGTACAGAGACGCGATCTAAGACCTGAGGTTTGTGGGTCTCATTTAAAGTAACTTCAAAATAGAGTAAATTAAGCACTGAAGTTTTGGAGGAAAATATGTGTCAACTCAACAAATTCAGTGGCTTTAATAATACTTTTGTGTGGTGATAAATCATTTTCATGTTTTTACAGAGAAGTAGCAGAACTGGTTCGAGTAGAAATTCATTAAATGGTATAAAATCAATTCTTTAATTTGTTATACAAGACGTACAATACAGCATATTGGGTATTATACATTTTTGTAACCATGTATATTGCTTTTCTGCCGCTGTCTTATGTTTATCAATTACCATTTTGTATGTCAGATAGTAGAGAAGTATTGTCTCAAATATTTCACAATCGTTTTTTGCTGCAGTCTAATTAGAAACTCCTTGTGTCTTAACAAATGCCTAGGACCATAACAATACTATTCTATAGGAACATAACAGTATTATCGCCGCATGCAAAACCTACAAAATGAGG
>DWEG01000127.1:0-13374 GCA_018245845.1 Apyrrothrix hygieia | reverse complement strand
TTAGACGGGTCTCTTATAATATTGAAAGTATCCTTGTTCACTATAAACATACAGCACACAAGCGTGGCCTGTCCGGAAGTTTCAGAAGCCACTTTACACAACTGTATCTCAATTACTATGAATTAACTTTAATTTAGTTCACAAGTCTAGTTCTGGTATTCTTATTATAATTTCATATTGTTTTATCATCATCTGCTGTTTAAAATTCACGTCTTAAAAGACATTATTTTGTTACTTTAGCGGCAGACCTTAAAACGCTTCGAATATTTTAGTTCATCATGTGTTTAATAGATGGCGCTGTTTAATAAGGTGTATTTTACTATTTTTGTTTCGTATTGTACTAGCCATTTTTCAGTTCATTCTATGTTCAATAGATGGCAATGTTAAATGATAGTATGGTGTTTTGACGTTTAACGTAACGCCTCAGTTTTAGTCAACACTTGATTTTACTCCTCATAAAATTTCCGTAACGAGCCTTATAACTCAAATCGTTTCTTAAGGAGTAAACTCCAAAAATCCATATATAAATGTGTTTACGAAGCTCACATATGAACGTTAGACTGCCTCGTTCGTCGAGAGGTCCTGTGTTCAAATCCTGGGTAGGCTACTATTGGATTTTTCTAACTTAGATTTTCTAGTGGTGGCTCTAGCCTAGATTTGTGCCCGGTCCATGCCAATAGGCTCATCACCCATTCGATAATGGGACGTAAACGTAAGTGGTGAAACGTGGGAGTGTACTACACTCCTCTGCCTACCTCTTCGGAGATTACAGGCGTAATGTTACGTTTTTTATTGTACATATGTACGATTAATGTTTTGCATAGAACTTTAGCTCCCAGCTTATCGTGTCAAAATTGCCATAATGGTGAAAGAATCGTCCAATCAGCGCGTATGACTACCTTCCTGGTTTCGCCAAAATACAGTAGCATTGTAAATAAATCGCTCGTAGAACATTCTTATGTGCAGCACCACAGCTAATAGTCAGACAAAATAGATTTGGAAATGATTGGTTTTCGTTGCATTTTTTTTTACTTAACTATAGGGCTCACGTTTGACTGCTATCCCACCTGATGGAAAGTGGGATCCAACCTAGGATGTAGCACGCTTGCCTAGAAAAGTGCCTATTCACTCTTGTCTTGAATATGTCCAGGTTGTATGAATCGGGAAAAATAGATGCCGGCGGGGAATTCCACTCTTTCGAATTCTAAACAAATTGTTTAGTACAACGGTTTGATGGTAATATTCTCAAGATTCGTGTGACGTGAGGGCGAAACAAACATTAGTAACACACTTGTGTTCTTTATTATAACTCTTTAATACATAATGGGGTGGTAATAATAATAGAACTTTTTCGTGACTAGAACATATCGTCGGTAATACGTCGACAAGCGTTAAGCGGGTCAGTTAAACGTACTTTTTGTTATACAAATCTACCGTCCGCAATATTTATTAACGTTCGTGGCAAAAAGTAAACATTTGAAATAATGGAATACATAACGAACTAACTGATAAACATATATACGAAATTCATAAAAGTTAAAATGACAAAACCAGTTGCTGAATATAAAACAAAAAAAAGGTGATTTGATATGACTGGCCTTATACTATTACGGAAGTTTTCAAAATCTTTGGTACAGTTACATGTGAATGATGAGGAGATGAACAGTCTGGATGAAACCGAATGACTCGTAATTATATTCGATTTCGTTGAATGCTATGAAAAACACTCGACTCTGTCTTTCTTGAAATTTACGGAATTGTAGTGTAATTAATTTTTTTATA
The DNA here is from genome assembly GCA_018245845.1 of Apyrrothrix hygieia. Taxonomy (NCBI): domain Eukaryota; kingdom Metazoa; phylum Arthropoda; class Insecta; order Lepidoptera; family Hesperiidae; genus Apyrrothrix; species Apyrrothrix hygieia. The sequence continues at coordinate 11,592 of DWEG01000127.1, read as the reverse complement.
CCATACATTCAGCATCATTAAGTCTGGGACATTTTTCTCACAATCTTTCGACGCTCAATTCGCGTTTCTTTTGCGCCTATTGTCATTTATAATTACGTCTCTTATCTTGCGGGCAGAATTAACAAAGGGGCTTCCCCCACCATTTCAACGGATTTAAGACATTGACCGTTTTCGCATTTATTGTTCTTTTGAAGAATGCGATGACGTTGGCGGTATTAATTTTATATTACAGATCCCTTGACTTTGGAGTTTAATCAGGTGAGATTAAATTTTGTCTTCTGGCAAAATCTTTTTCATGAGTTTACCGATGACATCTTTTGAATCTCGATTTTTTAATTTATTGCCTGCCGCATCAAAAGCAATCTTAAATTCTTAGGACCTAAGCATGTCTTAAAATGATTCTGTTATTGATTACGAAACATTGTAGGACCGATTTCATATTACCGGGCCACCCTCTTTTAAAGTGTAGTTTAAATTATTTAAACTTCGAAATAAGTAATACAGTATAGATAAGTCGAATAATAAAATAATAGATATATAGATATAATTTGCCGATTGGTTGTTTATTATTAAATAATGCTACAAGCAGTTAATTAATGATAATTCATTATTGAAGGGGTGCCAGTCTAGTGGTTTAGATTTCAGCCCCCACTTGGGGAGTCTGGAGTTCAAATCCCAACATGGGCCTCTGACTCCAAAAGTATATGTACTCGTATTTTTGGTATTAAATAGTTGTTGACGGTAATGATGATAATGATTTTCTAATTGAAAAATATCAAATCCTAATATAATAAAACTAAGGAAATTTCATAAAACAGGAAACCTTAAATATCCACTTTAGTTACAATCATTTAAGGTACACATTCGTTTGGTATAATAGTGATCTTAGCAGATATCATCCAAATGTATTTGTATTTGTTCAAGAACTTGAACATCGGTGTTCTGCAGATATGATATCTGGAATATGATAACGCGTCACAGATTAGCTTAAGTGTTGGCAGCCCGCCCCGCAAGAAGTGGCAGTGGAGGTTGCTCGGCCATTGTTGCGTCATCGGTTGGAATCAGCTTTTGTGCATTCTCAACGTATCCGGCTTATTAAGATGATTTTTGTCTACATCTGTAAAGCTGTGCCAAGTTTTGAGTGGCATACTACTTTTACGAACGTCTCTGTGAAATATTTTGTTACAAAATTTTAATATTTAAAGTTCATTTGGATGTATGTATGTCTGTTATTGTATCTACAATGGGCAGGCCATAAATATCCAAAAATGACAGGGCTGGTCACTTATCGAATGGTGGACCTGTGAGGACAAAAGAAGACGGTCAGTTTCCCACTAGGTGGCCTGTTGATTTGAGAAAAATAAGGACGATCTCTGGATTCAGAAAACTCAGAAGCTGATGGAGTAGCAAAGACTAGGGAAAGTAGATATCCGAAATGCTTCGTTCGTATCGTTTGTACCAACAGATTTAATAAAATTACTTGAATTTTATGTATTATGTGATTAATGTGATTAATGATTAATGAACACATCTCTGTGTTGAATAGGAAAAAATGGATACTAATTAATTTAGAATTTAACTCGTTATATTACGACCGTGTAGGAAATATTGAGTATCTTCGTTAATCTTCAGTTCACTTCATCTTCAGATTTATTTACACTATTATATTGTTAAGCTTTCATCTTAATCATTAATCTTAGAGTATGCGCATTTCAGTAGTTCATATGCTGGGCGCTTAGATACAGAGATACACAGATTTGTAACTTGACGCATTACCGCATTAAATTTCAAGTGAAATACGATTGTTGCCATATGATTTGACGACAGTTATTTTCCTTATTCGTTCTTATTTTTTTATTAAAACGTGGACACCGTTTTAATTTTAACTATCATCCGAAAATATCAGACTGCGAGAGAGTGGAATTCCCTGCCGGTATCTATTTTTCCCGATACATACAACCTGGAGATATTAAAGACAAGAGTGAATAGACACTTCCTAGGCAAGCATGTTACATCCAAAGCTGCATCCCGATTTCCATCAGGTGGGATAGTAGTCAAACCCGATCTTATAGCTAAATAAAAAGACGATATATCGGCAGTGAAATATTTTATGTAATATTGTGTTGTTGGCGTTTATGAGATGCTGGTGGTGATTATTATGATTAAATAGTGTTATTCCTATTATGTCTGCCAATCCGTACTTGGCCAGCGTGTCTGTGACCTTCCTCATGTTAAGACAAGACCTGTGTCCAAGCGCGGTACGATAAAAGGTTTGTAGACCGTCCTGTTATTCTGTAGTTTTGTTGTTACGCTAGCAAAGCCGTAATATTGTAATATAGGCGTTGGATACTCAAACGCTTACTTTTTCGATCGGCCCAAATATTTATGCCATTTGGTACAATATAATTTAGTAATATAAAAGCACGCGAAGCAAAGAATGCGTAGAGTTTGTTCGGAGTACAATTGCGGGTTAAAGCGCTTTTGACATGTTAATTACACCGCCTTGTTTCGTGAAAATTACAATTATTTTTAATTGCCCGCAATATGTTGATGAGGTCTTTTTTTAATACTCTTTTATTTTTCATACTGCGGTAAAACATCGTACTAGCATACAAGTTGGCTGTTTTGTTATCGTCTTGTTACAATTATCAATAATGATAATATCGTCACGCCACATCCCTCACGGGTTAGCCTGAGAGCACCAAGTATCTCTCTATCCTCATAAACCTGACCTTCTTTCGTAATTCCCCTTGTAATTTAAACTATTAGTAAGTAGTAATTAGTTTTAATAGATATTATTTTTTCCAACTTTTGTATACAAAGTCATAAACATGAACCAAACGAGGTAGGTGCCTAAACCTCTGCTGGTAGGTAGATGTTAGAACAGTTTTCATATCAACAAGGTTTCGTGGTGAGACGTACAACAGATAAATTTTGAGAGTAGTATATTACACTCAGCCTACCTCTTCGAGAAAATACAGGAGTGTGGATTAAAAGAAACATAACGGTTTATTTTTAAATCCTCACGCTTTTCAGTTATTTCTTTTTAAATTCAACTCCAATTGTTCTCCAACTCCAAACTTCAACTCCAAATCTAAATTCAAATCCGATTGGACGCAGTTGTCAGCGTCAACATCTACAAATCCCCAAGGTGAAGTCGACTTTGGCAGCCTACAAATTTTCTCTAAAAGCCTTGCAAAAGGACTTGGATATTGAATTATTAATATGCTCTTAAGAGCCATCAAGCAATGTAACCAATGTAGGTGTATATTGGGATTTGTATGTCTCTTTGTGTGCTACGCGCTAAAGGGCAAGGATAACTTGATTGTCCTTCTTGATGTACATACACGCGCATAAGGTATTCCTAATATTTGTGGTTACTACTAAATTCAAGGACGGCTTATTTTCATATATATGTTTGTGCTACAATTTTCCATCCATCTCTTTAATTTGACGTTATACTCCTTTCGCACGCCCCATGAAATTAGTACTCGCGGAACACGGAAAGCCAATGATTAATGCTAGACCGTTTAAGCTCCAATACTCCAAAATAGCCTCGGGTAAAGCGGCCCTTCCTGCAGTAACCGAAATATTATAATGTTTCTAGTAATTAAACGTAGTACCAACGTAGAAATTTCTAGATAGTTTAATATTAGCTTTAACAGCATGAAATTTCTTTGATTGGTCTGTTCTGGCCCGTTGATCAGTGATTAGTGAATTTCATAGTTGAGCCGGGGGGTCGTGGGTTCGATTCTTACCCCGGACAAATAATCTATGAGAAGCACATTTGTTCTCTATTTCGGTGTGTTTATATACATATATGAATATATGTATATAAATATATAGGTATGTGGTTTATATTGGCCCGGTTACCATAAGACAAGCTTTCTTCGAGTCTTCTGGAATCAGATGCTGGTGTATGCGGATGTATCAGGATATTTATTTATTGTCCTACCACAAAAGAAAGATTTGTTAGTGGGTAACTAATTAATAATGTCACGCTCGTATTTCCCTAAAGAGGTATCCAGAGAAGTGTAGTACATTCTCACGTTTCACTAGTTATTTTATATTTCAGTAGAATAGGGGGTGAGTCTATTGCCTAGTGAATATGTTTTTATATTGAATTTGCCTCGTTGGTCGTGTTGGTCGCAAACGCGACTGTCGATCAAGAGGTGCCCTGGTTTAAATCCCGGGTCCGGGTACTCTTGAAATTTTATAACTTATATTTTCTAGTTGTGGCTCGGAGTTTGGATTTGTGTCCAGTGTATGGCAATAGACTGACCACCTACTCCATGATAGGACGTAAACGCAACTGGTGAAACGTGGGTGTGTACTACACTCCTCTGTCTACATCTTCGGGGATTACAGGCGTGACGTTGCGTATGTTGAATGTGTTCGTTGCGAACAGGTGAGCGACGTGCGCGGCTGCGGGTACCACGTGGCGACGCTGCTGGGGCTGCTGCCGGCGCAGCTCATCAACGTGTACCTGGGCTCCACGCTGCGCTCCATGCACGACGTGCTGCACGAGTCCCATCGCACCGGATACGTGGTTTTCGCCTTTCAGGTTTATTTAATGCACATTCACAAAAGACTATAATCCACATAAGTATATACTTATATATATGTACATATATATTTTATCAGCCGTCTGGTTACCATAATACAAGGTCTATTGAGGCTTACTTGTGGATTCATTTTGAGAATATTATTGGTATTCATGGAAGTAGAATGCTTCCATGGATTTTGGCGGGATTTTGAAATTTTACCTTTCGCTTTAGTTAATTTGTATATCGTAAATTTGGCATGTATGATCATATTTGCGGTGTTAGTTCAAATCCATGGTACTGATTATTATTTTATTATTTACTTCGAAACATTTGTGGTAAGTAATCTGCTGAAGGTTTGAATTACTTGTATATTATATAACAAGAATACCCTTAAATACCTTATCACACACAAACAAAGTGGATATTACTTTACGCTCGTTTTGACATATGTGCCGAAAACACATTGGTTTGAAAGAGCCTTACTCTGCCATAAGGGTCTTTTCAACCAGATCGGCTCGGAGAGGAGAGCGGATTGTGATCGTATTTAAAATAGAACTTTAGCACATTGTAATAAAGTTTATTTTTAATTTTCAATTCTTTAATAATTTGACTAATGTACATGTACAATGGCGAACTATATTAAGCCTACTGCTACTAGCCAGTACTGGTCGTGCCCACGATCGTTCGAAGTGGAATCTCGCCGGCGACGCAAAGGGCTGATTCTGTCCGGTTTGTACCAGCATTGTGCCGTTAATAAATACTGACTAGCTCCCCACGGGAATCTACACACGTCTACATAACTAGACAAATCTAAAGGACACTATGCTTGTACGGTATTAGGAATTGCGAATGTTGCAATCGACCCCATCTTAATTGAATTCATTTCTATTTTCTAATAAACGTCACAACACGCCTGTAATCCCCGAAGAGGAGGTCAGAGGAGTGTAGTACACTCCCATGTTTCACTAGTTACGTTTACCTCCCAATATGGAATAGGTGGTGAGTCTATAGCCATACACCGGGCACACATCCAAACTCCGAGCCACTACTAGAGAATCTAATTGTAAGTTAGAAAAATCCAATAGTACCGATTCGGTATTTGAACACGGGAAACCCTCGATCGGCAGTCGCGTTTGCAACCAATACGACCAACGAGGCAGGCAGAGCAGGATAATAAAGAAAAAAAAACGGAGTTATCTAATAGTTTTCCACACTTTCTCTGTCTCTATTTGTCATTCACTCTTACACACAACAATAAATATTTATTCACATCATCAAGGTTTAACTAGAAATGGCGTCATGTTAAATTAATAAATACCAACGTAGCGTAGGACTCCCTTCAGGTACGCGGAGTGACGATATACGCGAAGTGGCTGGCAGCGGTTTTGGGTACCAAGTGCTGGAGATCGAGCTCAGTGGCGTGTCACTCGAGAGGCCTATGTCCAGCAGTGTGTGCAAACGGGCTGATGATGATGATCCGCGTTATTCTTGCCTTATTATGAATTTCGAGGCCCGGTAGCATATTACAACAACACTTAATATGTCATATTTAAAAGTAGGCACCTAGATATCCAGTTACGCAAAGACGTACGTCTGGACAGTATAATTTGCGCTCGTTCGCTTTCAAACGTAATTTATTCACACCAATTACCTCCAATTGACATCTGCCACTTATATCTCAAGGCATCTGTATGATCGCTATAGGAGAGTGAAGATCATGAATAACAACTGATAATAGTTGAATTTATTTATACCCCTCATAAGACTTGCCCACGTTTGCCTCTCTCTCCTTCATCATTATCAACATAATCATCTTCATCAGTTTATCTCAGTCCACTGCTAGACATCTATGTCCCCTACGGGCGTTTTTGTCTCTAATTTATTCTACTTTACTTGCTTACTACTTTCAAATAAAAAAATGTAGCACGAAGCTGTACGTGACTGACCTATCTAGGTAAAGATCCTTAGCCAAATTAGAATTTCAAATTCTAAACTTTTATTTGCTATGAAAATTTAGGAATCAGGATTTATTAATACGGTTCCCCCCGCGACTTACAGACTGTCCGTTATCACGGCTTCACCTTCTCTCAGTTTCTGATCTTCGCTTCAGATTTTTTATTAGAATCACGATTTCGAATTATACCACTTCAGTGCCTGTTCTTGTCTACATTTTGATGAGCGCACAAACTATAAATACGTAAGCAAAATAATGCACGAACCAAAAACAAGTAAAGAGGAAGCCTTTATTTTGGAAAGAACGGGATGTCGTGGATGGAGCATGCCACGACTTAACGGTATCAGTATAATATGCATGTTATACATAGACATAAACGTTACATTGAAATTTTGCCGGGATATCATATATCTATTATTAGTGAATATAATATACGCTCAAGATCGTCTAGGGCACGTCTAGCAGCAAAGAATGAAGGAAAACGAAAAAAAATTATCTTTCATATGTAGTCATCACAGGTTTCGTCGAATGCCTATTAGCATAGCGCATCCGTGACAAGGGGATAGGACGCTTATCTCGAGAGTCAGCTATTTGTTGACACCAATTACGGCTCGTTGGATCGTCCTTCGTCTGCTGCGTGGCACCGCACGTCGCCTACTCGCGTGCGCGGTATAAATTGACGATTGATAAGTCTTTCAAAAAACGCGTCCGTAACCACCTGCTCAAAGCAATTGAGGAAAATTATCAATAGTTTCCATCATCTTTGTAATTATGTATATATTTGTATGTATGTATTTATGTATGTATGTATGTTTGAATGTATGTATGCATAGATGCATGTATGTATATATGTGTATATTGGTTTGTGTATATGTATGTACATGTGTACGCGATAGAGATATGTATTTCATTATAATTATATGTTTATGCTTATGCTATTATATCTTTAGAGCTGTTGAGATTAATAGGATTAGGTGCCTGCCCCAACTTCTCATCATCGCCTGGCTTGACTGATAGAAAATGCCACTTGGCATTTTTTTTTTGCCACTCTATCTCAAGGCCCGTAATCCCTAAATGGCGCCAGTACAAATCCCCTATTTATTATTTTTATCTGTCTCCTAAGCGACGACAACAAAATATAACGCCCGTTATTTAAATACTAGTAACAATGTTTTCTGATTCTTCAAATAGTTAAGTATTTTCAAAAGCCAGAATATACTTATAATAAAATAATAATGAAACACACTGGGCATACTAAATATTAAAAAAAAATATATCACAATGGAGGAATTCAATAGGTACAACTGAGTAATGGGATGCCCCGAAGAGCGTTCAAATACCTTCTAAAAATCTTCCTATGCCAGATAAAATATTTTCCTTCGGATTAAATTTAAAATATTAGCAGACGAATGTAAAATATATGTTCCTACAAAAAAATTAAGACATTGGAAACGTCATATTATGACTCACAGTGTATATACATGAAAAATAATATATTATTTTATTTACTAATAATAATAGCATACAGTTTACGAACGCATCTGTCAATCAAGAGTAAAACTATTAATTACTTTATATTTTGCGATCGTTGTTAAATTCCAACTGTGTGCATAACAATAAGCAATATTTTCATGTACTTTTGTATATATTACGTTCTAGTGCTTCTCTGTGTGTGTTAATTTACATTTATAACATAAAATGTTACGTTCGAACGCCCTAGGTCAAGGAGCCAAAGATGTGCTAGCCAACATAAATTCTATTACAATAAACATTGTAATGGATATTCAAAAAGATTTGGACCCGTACGACATGGTTTCAATGGTATTTCTTCTGTATGACGTCCCAGACACTGCGTTACAACGATTAATAACTTATCAAAGAGTTTACAGGAACGTCGAAACTAATAATCTCAATCTCCTTTATGACTGGGTATTGTACGCGCAAAACAAACCGACTTGGAGGTATGAGTTATTGGAAGCGCTAACCATTTGCCGTCTCTACAAAATAATTAAAATACTTGGATTCAATGTCCCAAGTGTCAAGGAACACTATCAACCAGACAATGTTTATGTCAGTGTATACATCCATCCAATAAAAAAACTTCTATATAGGCTGTGTGAAGCCATTACCACTGACACCTTCATGAAACTGAAGAACAGTTTATTTTCATTTGAAATTGATGTTACTGAACATGAGTACTGTGAAACAATATTTTTGGAACTAATGTGTCAGAAATTTATCATCGTAAATAATACAAATACAGGATTAATATCATCCTCTAACAGAAAGACTGAAGTTGAAAGCCTAGCAATTATTATTGAAAGATACCATGACTTGAAACACTTTGCGACGAAACTCAGAGAAGTTGAGAGAAAATTAAATAATGAAACCACCTGTTCACTCCCAAATGTAACCAGTACTCCAACTGTATCAAAACCTAAAAGAGATAATATTGAATCAAATGATGATAGAAATATATATGCAAAAGATTTACAACATGAACTTCAATTATTTGCTGAACTAAATTTTGATGATTTACCAATTAAGAACCTTAAATCTGATACATCAGAGTTACAACATAATGTCTATCCTATCAGTAATCCAAAACGTGTGGGGCTATGTTGTATAATAAACCAGGAGAAATTTTATCCTTCTAAAGAGAGTATAAAGAGTCCTGATCAAATCAACATATTAAGCGATCGACATGGATCTAATAGAGATCAAATTGTTTTGGAAACAACAATGACCAATTTGAATTTTGTTGTAAATGTTGCTTCTAACTTGAAGTATGAGGAAATATTTAAGTTCATCAAGAAATGTATTCAGTCCAGCATTCCAGAAGATAGTATGTTTATACTCTGCATACTGTCCCATGGAGTGAGAGGGCACATATTTTCCTCAGATTCTTTGAAAGTTAGAGTGGAAGAAATACAGAACATGTTAGACTCTGATGATGCTCTGCATTTAAGAGGAAAGCCCAAAATATTGATAATGCAGGCGTGTAGAGTGGATGAAACACCAAACCCTTCGCGGCCACAATTAGTTGCTGACAGTGCTTCAACAGATTATTATTTACGAAAATCACATTTCCTTGTATATTGGGCCACTGCTCCAGAATATGAGGCATTCAGGGATGAAAAAATGGGATCAATATTCATACAAACCCTGTGCTATGTTATAAAGAAAATGGCCAAACATGAACAATTGTGTGATATATGTACAACAGTAACTGATTATGTGACCAACTTTTGCACAAACAAAAAATATATTCAAGTGCCATTATTTGAATCCACATTAAGAAAAAAATTATATTTATGTAACCCGGATATCTAAATTTGATAAAAATAATTAGTATTTAGAGTAGTAATCCCTGAAGAGATAGGCACAGGAGTATAGTATACTCCCACATTTCACCAATTATGTCTACGTCCCAATATGAAATAGGTGGTGAGTCTATTGCCATTCACCAGGCACAAATCCAGACTCCGAGCCAATACTAGAAATTCTAATTTTTAGAAAGATCCAATAATACTCGACCCTGGATTTGAACCCAGGACCTCTCAATCGGCAATCACACTTACAACCACTTGACCAATGAGGCAGAGATAATTAGTAATATACTGTAATGTCTTTAAAAAAAAAACTATATCACTGAACCTTTGTTGTTTTATGATACTAATTACATATTTTATTGTATTGCTTTTGTTTTATTATTAGTTCATAACCCAACAATACCCAGGTCAGATATTTTATCAGTTCTCATATAGCCAAACTGCCAAAATTCAAACGCTTTTTTAATTAAAAAAAATCAAGCAATGGAACAATAGCTAATAATTACAAGTTTATAACAAATCAAATTAAATTATAATTTGGTCTTTTTGAAAGAAAAAGCTTTTCAACCAATACGATCTAAATTTATTGCCACATCTGTCTTCATGAAATCCAAAACTGCAACCTCCAGAGCTCTTCTCGCATCTGCCGTTTTAAGTTTAGACCACATCGAGTCTAAATATGCTCGCTGATACTTTTGTATGAACATAAAACTGTGTTTCACGGTTGCGCCAACGTGCAACGTTCGCAAAGTAACGTCGAGTTTACCCATCTTTGTTATAAAAGGTATTGCGCTAGTTACGAATCTATGTGGTCCGTGCCTTGATCTCAGTATAGCTATCCGAGTTTTTTCATTACAATACTTTGTTAAAAAACCCGATCGCACCGCAGCTACCCCAAAATCACCGTGTAACTTCTGTATTTTCTCCAGAACGGTGTCATAAAATAAATTAGACTTTAACATTAATGGCCTGTTTTCAGGCACTTGTGGTGAGTTTATTTCCACCGTAATATACCTAAAAATGAAAAAAAACACCTATAGAAACAGTTACAATATTTTAATATAAATCAAAATACCTTAGTAGCATACCTATTTTTAAAGCGTACCATTCTAATAAAATGTTAGTATTAAGGAAACAGAAGATGAATCATTAAAATAAACTCTAATTAAAACTACATCAAATATGAAATATTTATAGGTTTAGGTTATGTTTATGTTCGAAGTATTTTTAAATGCTTAGTTATTTGCTGCCAAAGATAATTTCAAATATTCAGCCAAGAATATTTTTGGACATATTTATTCCAATTTGGAAAATTAATAATTTAACGAACTAAGACGTTACGATATGAATGATTTAGTGATATACTAAAACAGGAAAACGACATAAAATGGTCTAGGTCTATATAATATGATGTTTAAAATTATATACAATATACATTTTGTTCCAAATTTTAATACAGGCTGGGTCATTAAGTTAAGCGGATATTAAAAAATCATAGAATAAAAACTAAAAAGCTCAGGAAAGAAAATTTATTTTTATAATACAGTAAACATGTGGGATTTTTTTTTTAAATAACATCACTTAGATATGCACCGTCTAATCGTCCACACTCCTCGAATCTTGACCTCAAATTCGTAAAAACTCGCTGGCACATCGCTTGTGGGATAGCGGACATTTCCTCACGAATATTGCTTTTGAGCTGGGCAATTGTCGTCGGTTTATTAGCGTAAACGCGGCTCTTGAGATACCCCCAGAGAAA
>DWEG01000126.1:0-13383 GCA_018245845.1 Apyrrothrix hygieia | reverse complement strand
ACCCAAGATCTCTCGACCGGCCGTCTTGCTTGGAACCACTCGACCGTTGTGGTAATCAAAATAACTCGCTGTATGAAAAATTGGATTGTAATATTTATGATAATTATACAATAATTCTTTGCATATCTTAAGAGCCATGAGTGCCTTGAGGTAGAATTGCCTTACCTATGTGTAAGTACCGTTGTCATATCTGGCCATATATTAAATAAATATCTTGGGACATCTCCACACGCAACCATTTGATCCCAAAGTAAGCATCAACAAAGCTTGTGTTATGGTAACCAGACGGCTGATAAACTACATATATGTATCCATAGAAATATATAGGTACTTATATAGATTTTTTTTTACTCCCAGATACAGAACAAATATCTATGTTCATCACACAAATATTTATTCTGGGTGGGAATCGAACCCACATAGTTCAACGTAATATATGGCATTGAATTAATTTAAACAATTATATACTCTTTATATAAATTCTGTGATACTCAAGTTATAAAGTACTTTGTTTTTATGATAACCTGCACGTAATTCTTGTTGCATATATTAATTACATAAATAAGTTTTTACTTGTAAAACTTTTTTACTTTTTCGAATTAAGTAAAAACAAATTTTCCTTAAAGGACATTTCCGGATAAGCAGGTCGAATCGGCCCCCACCGAGTTTTCTGTCGGTATTTTGGACCAATTTGGGCCCAAATGAAAATAATTCAATTAAATTACAGTGGGTAGTATACTTAATGGTACCGAAATCGATTGGTAGGTCGCAATGTATTATGTACACTTTTTAATTTTTTTCATTTTATATATTGCATGTAGTGTTATTTCACAAATAAACATTTTCTTTCTTTCTTTCAATGAACCTAATATTTTAAACTATTTCATGTGAACCAAAAACGTTACATCGTGCGTGTAATTTCCGAAGAGATAGGCAGAGGAGTGTAGTACCTACACTACCACATTACATCAGTTACGTTGACGTCCTACTATGGAATAGGGGGTGAGCCTATTGCCATACAGTTCCGATTACAAGCCACTACTAGGAATTTTGAGTTAGAGAAATCAAACAGTACACAACCCGGGAATAGAACTCAGGATCTCTCGATCAATAGCCGTGTTTGCAACCACTCAAACAGCGAAGCGGTAAATTGAATAATAATAAGTGAATTAGGAGCATACGCTAATGAATGTGGCATCAGTATTACTCTGACTGACTGCCTCGTTGGTCCAGTGGTTGCGAGCGCGAGTCCCGATTGAGAGGTCTTGTGTCCAAATCCCGGGTCGGGTACTATTAGATTTTTCGTTTGATGGCAACTTGGCACGGAAATCAAAATGTTATAGGTGACAGCTTAGAGGGTCTTACTAGGGTGAAATTGTTATCCCCTCTCAGCATCAGATCACAAAAATCTTGAGGATATACCCAGAATTCAATGTTTATAATACTTCATATTTACACATGTTTTTTTTTATTAAATTCGGGTCTTCAGAAGCTTTTATCCCATAATATTATTGAATTAATGATAAAGGATGTACAATTCGACAATATCTACATAATACCCACAAATTCAGCAACCCACCCTGGCCCTCCGTTATTCATGGTAGTGACAAATAAGATTCTAACAAAGTTGTCGGGGACCACGAAGTCGGCAGGCGGCTCCTCGCAATACTGCGAGATTGCGTTTCCATTCTTATCTTGTAGCTCAACGTAATTCTGATCACAAATTTTTCCTAAGTTAAAAGTGCTGAAACGTAACATCAAACGAGTGCCAACTGGCGTCTGAAGGTCCCACTGGCAAGTAGTCTTCCTGCGATACACTTCCGGGTACAAGGGGCTAGTAACTCTACCCACTATATTATGTACTGTTCCCCCGCAGCCTCGGCCGCGATCGGTAGAGACGTAATTCAAGTCGTAAGTAATCAAGTTATAACCATGTGCATGGTTGTGAAACAGCAAATAGCGACCGGTTGAAAATATTGGTACTTGGTCGGTGTATTCATTTAATATATTTAATATTAGCTTAGAATTCGTATTATTGCCGTCATATACCTTCAAGAAAACTGCGTTATCAAAGTATTCCGGAACAAGACTTATGAAGTATGCTGATATCGTGTGGTTGTCGGGGGCGGTTATTAAGGTATAGCAGTCTCGTTCCCCTACTTCCCCCGAAACGGTCTGGTAACTAAATTGTATTCTACCCTGAGTTCCTGTATAATTTCTTCCACAGAACCCTAAAAATATTACTTCCATTTCGACGCCCCTGTGGTCTTTAGCATCACTGACTGGCGAAGTAAATAGTTCGATGCTTGTTTTTCCTTGAACATAATAATCTACGGATCGCACGGAGCCACACAACTCGAAATGAAGAGGATAGCTGAGTGAACTGTCAAATAAGTAAGCATGGGAGAAAAAGTTATCCCTATATCCATTCATAACAACATCTTGCCCTGCAGATACGTTATTGTTAGCTTCGGAATGCCCAATAATACTGAGTCTATCTTTTTCACACCTGCCTCCCGTTTCACTTTCAATATCTAGGTTGTTAATTGTCACTTGTACTGTATTATATGGCTCCAGGCTAGTGTCCAGCTCGTACGTGCAGTGCACTCCACGCGGAATTGATCCTGTTTCATACCCAGGAGATGTCCATTTCCATGATTCATGATTAACTAATATTGAAGTATGGCCGCATATAGACCTTTGCACTGTCAATACTGCCATAAAACCTGAACTGTTTATTTCTCCATCAGTTGAAAGGCTCATGCTCATCAGATTACGAGATGAAATTAACTTTGGTGGTGCAGTGTGTCCGCAATAGCGTCCGATAACTAAACTGTTCGGGTTAAACCCATCTCTTACTTCGACTACATCACAATCACATTTATTGAACCCTAACGCAGTTTGATTGACATCTTCACACGGTGCTATGTGAAAAGATTCAAAATTGACCTCAATCACATGATCCATTGGCGCTTTAATTTCCCAATTGCAGTCCAAGAAATTTTCGTAAAGAACATTTTCACCAATTAAGGGCGATATAATAGTCTTTCTCGATTCAGCAGTTAAATTTATTCGACCCCCACAACCGACCGATTCTGAATAACTAAAAAATACTTCAACCTTGAAACCCTTATAATTTATATTCGAGTCAGTGATGAACTGCAAAAGTGCTTTATTTCCTTTGCTCCTAATGTTTTTTGTCGAATTAATGTAACCGCATAGTAACGCTATGCGTTTACTTAAGTCAATATCATGACCATCGAATATACCAACATAATCATTATAACACTCGCCGTAACTTTCCAAGTCTACATATAAGAATTTAAATACAACTATTTTGTTTGTTGGACCCTCAACAAACCACGTGCAGTTCATATTATTATCATACGAATCGTCAGGACCCGATGTTATCAGCCTTGCATTCCTGATAACCGAACCACATGAATATATAGAGTAAGATACTTTAAAACCTTTTCTCTGAGTGTAGAGATCTGTTTTTAAAACGATTTTAGCGTTGTTAATATTGAACATTCGTTTTGGTATTTCGTTGCCACAATATACTTCTTCTAAATAGTTGCTCGATCCAGAAGCAACTATAGTAACATTATCATAGCGACAATCAGGAAAAGTACCTTCAAATTCAAAGTCTTCAAATTGTAGAACAATAGGTCGTTCTGAACCAGTTATTTCATAAACGCAATTTAGCGATGGAGGATAGTTATAAGGGTAACCAGGACTATAAATGAACTGTTCTTCTTCGGTTGCTAAGAACTCTCCACCACATATAGGCTTCCACTGAGCTTTAAAACCATCCAAGGAAGTAGAATCGTCCGTGCGTAATGTTACCTTCATTCTGTTAGCTGTAGAGTTGAATGCATCTGGTATGCGACGCCCGCACTCTCTGGCTATTTCAGTGTACGCGCCGCTTATTGTCCAATCGTAAATGATAACGGCATCCTTAGTGCAATTCGATGTAGCTTCTATAGCAAATCTATCCACGAATTGTAAAGATACCCTATTTCCTAAATCTGCTTGAATTTCCCACGTACATTCTAGATTGTTAGGATAACCCTTGGGAAAATTAGGTGTGATAAATACTAAATCGCGTTTCGTAAGAAAGCCGCCACACTGGTCACTGATAGTCCTTGCCGTGACATTAATTTTTCTCTGTTTTTGGGCTTTTGAATGGTATTGAAGATATGTGTACATAAAAGACGTACTCAATGGACTCTCGGGCATTTTATCTCTGCAGTAATCTCCTATAATTGGAGCTGTTTCATCTACGCCCTGTGATATTTGTAAGTATTCATCGGCGCAGTCTAAAAGGAAAGAACCATTTAATTTAACCTCCAATCGAATGCCAGCAGGTATTACAAGGATCCAAGCACAATCTAAAGAATCGGTATGATCGATTGGAACATTGAAGACGTTAATTATCTGTTGTCCTACGTGTACGATACCTCCACAAGGTTGTCTGGACCAGTCCAAGCGGAAGTTGAAATTGGATTTACCGTAATCTCTTGCCTGTATGAGAACAGAGGTGGATAGTAATCTGTAAGAAACGCTAGTATTCGTACAGATTTTTCTAAAATATTCTATATCGTCTTTTTCAGATTTTGCCCTAATAGTTAAAACAGAGTCTACAAACCTACATACGGATTTCGTTGAAGTTGAAGTCATTCTGATGTTTAAAAGTATGGAATTATACTGAAGCGAACTGTTGTGATTCATAACATCATCAAAAAAGTTATACTTCCATTGACATGAGTAAGATCTATTAAGAACGGGAGAATCTAGTCGTCCAGTTAAACCGTTCAGTTCACCTCCACATAATGCGTCTTCATTTGAAGTAAATCTTGCTTTTAAGCGATGATAAACGTCGTGACTTTTAATAAATAGGTAAAATCCCATTTCATTTGCGGTTGACTCAATATGTTTATAGTCAGATATTTCGTCACCGGAGGTATGTGCTATTAGGGTATGAAAATTTAAGTCGTTATATAAACTTAAGTCCTGATTGATATCAGAATCCATGAGCTCTAAGCGCACTCTACGTGTCTTATCCGGTACTACAATTTTCCATTGACAATATCGTAAAGTAGTTTTACGAGGATACCCTGGAGTTGTTAAGAAACCTTCACCTGTCGTGACTTCTCCACCGCAAGATGGTCTAGAAGAATTAAATGCCAGTCGAAATCCTCTGTTTTCGGATATTTGAAAATATTCACTAGGTTTGCCTATATGTAATTCTATTATTACTTCGTTAGTGAATGTTTCAATTGGATTGTTCACATCATTAATATCATTCGTGTTACATACAGTATTCACTTCATTCAAAGTTTTATTTTCAAGTATGCGTTCCACTATGACAACCTTCGTAGCACACGTCGCCTCAGAATCAGGTAGATCAAGATCTTTAAAATCCAATCTAATAACATGCCGTGGAATTGAAATAATATGCCACTTACAAACAGTTCCATAACGCAAATGAATTCTAGGGTAATTAGGAGATATGATTTCACCATATTTAGCGACTAATGTTCCACCACACAGGTCAATGGATATGTTTGCTTTAAAGCCATCTCTTGGTTCAGCCAATTGTGTAACATACTTAATGTACATTAGATTATTACTCGTCTTAATAGTCCCGGGTTTATCAGCGCAATAACGGCCCAACAGTGGTGAATGTTGCGAGTGCCCATCTCTGATTTCTACGAACTCTTGAGAACAAGAAGCATCTCTCTGTAAGTCAAATCGATCCATGAAATCAATTCTTAAAACTTCTCCTGGTGGACCGGAAAACATCCAAACACATTCGGTGTAAGGAACTGGAACTGATGGATAATTAGGAGATGATATAATCTCCCACTGGTTAATGGAGTCTAAAGTGGATGTAGCACCACACTCGACATTTTGTTCTTCGTAATGGAATGCAAAGGTTTGAAACTTTCTTCTAGGAAAATTTGAAGTGACATAAGTAATATACGCAGCATTACTAGAAGTTGTTATCGTGTCTCTATATTCATGGTCATAACCACAATATTTGCCGAGTAACGGCGCTTCGACCGTGTCACCATTCCGCAACACAATATATGTGTTGCATTCATTTTCACTCGTGGTTATATTAAAATTGACAAATTTCAACATAATATTTCTTCCAGGTCTCACCTTTACGGTCCAATCGCATCTTGTGACCGGATCTAAGCTATTTGTTAAGTCCAACCACGACAGTTGGACTAATCCTGTCTGTTCTGTTATAACTCCCCCGCACATGGACTTCACTGTTGCTTGGAAGCCTCTACGAGATAATGCCGAATCCGTCCTAAAGATAACTTTTAAATACGATGAAACATTTGTATTGTGGTGAGTATATTCCGACAAACAAATATGTTCATTTAGTGGTGACCATTGAATTAGGTCATTTGTCGAATATATCGATATGTAATCTGCGTAACAATTTGAAGTTTCTTCAAGTGAAATCTCTACAAACCTCAATCTTAAGTGTTGACCCGATGACGATTGAAAAACCCATTCGCAATTTAGCCCATTTCCGTAACCTTCGGGATAATTTGGTGAATGAAAAGTTACTGAGCCTCCAGGAAGTATTAGTTCGGTTGTGTTTGAACCACAGTTAATTATATCTTCAGATTCTATATTTATAATATCTTGAGTAGATTGAGCCCAACGTAGATGAAATAGGGTCCCTGTAACTAAGTCGTTCAAAACCAATGTTACGTAAGCGACTGATGAAGTCGTTTTTACAGTTTTCGTTTGTATCGAGTTTATAAATATTCCACAAAATTTTTCGAGGACCGGTGCATCACTGTCGTATCCATCATAAATAGCCAAGTAACTAGAGCAAGAGTCACCATGTTGATATATTTCTAACCGGTCTATGCTTATACTTATTGCACCAGACCCACTTGTTATTATGCGCCAAGTATATAGTCCAGAATTTCCGTACGGGTGGGGGTACAAAGGAGATGCTATTTCCCCATGTTCTAAGCCAGTAATATCATTACCATGGAGGAAACCGTAATGTGCAACAAAACCACGTCCGGCGTTTTCATCGTTGCTGTGGAACTTAATGTACAGTTTTGTTGCGACGGTTGTATTCGTCGGCACCTCATTGCCACAATATACTCCTAAAAGTGGACCTGCCCCATTTCGGTCTCGTACCTCTAAATAGTCTTCGTTGCATCCTTCGGAATATTGTAAATCGAAATTTTCGAATGTTATGTACAGTCGATTACCAGGTGACGTACTTAGTATCCATTCGCAGTCCGTATTAGGTGGATACGAAAGAGGATAGTTGGGAGAGGCAATATTACCTTCCTCTGAACTCAGGTCCCCTCCACAGGCGTTTGCGAGTGACGAATAGTGTGCAGAGAAATAACCATCAATCATGTCCGTTTGGGTGCCGAATTGCACAGTGATCGCACTACCGCGGCTTATTATCATGGGCGGAATTATCCGACCACAGTACTCTCCAATCATAGGTGCACTGTCATCGATACCGTCGAACACTTTAAGGTATGATTGACAGCGCATGGTACTTGTAGTATTTCGCGGTATCGACATGTGTGTTATTGTTAATTTTATTTTCTTATCCAGCTCCGGCGCCGTTATGGTCCAAGTACAATTTCTGGTGGAATGGTTAATGAACTTGTCACTTCTTATGACACCGTCCTGGTTGGCCTCTATAATAGAGCCACAGGACATAGTAAATTTTATTTTGAAACCTTTTGCTGTGTCCTCACTGTCGGTAATGAACTGTAGAGCCAGCACATTACTTTTTGTAACAATTTGTGTTACACGTGAATCTGAACAAATTCGATACGTGTAATTAGATGCAATTATTTTACCACCGTCGTAAATGTAAATCACATCTTCACAGTCTGGACTTGATTCGTATAAATCCAGATCCATAATATATAACTCAATTCGATGGTTTGGAGGCACAGTTACAAGCCAAATGCAGTCCAATTGATTATCATAATTTTTAGGATAGTTCTTTGAATAAATTAATCCTGATTGAGATTTAATCACGCCTCCGCATTCAGCCTTAAAGGAATGAAAACGTGAAGTGAACCGAAGATCCCTAAGTGATGACTTCTTAATAAATCTGACATACATTAGATTTCCTGTTGCCGATACTTGATACGATCCTCTATGACATATTTTTGTAACAAGTGGCGATAATACACTTGGGCCGTTGTAGACTTCCAATGAATCTGTGGAACAATTTACTGACTCAGCCATAATCAATTCCGTTATCGTGAAATTTATACTCGTACCAATGGGAGTTTCAATCATCCATTCACACTCCATTTCTTCAGGGAGTATTGCACTTCTTTCCAGATTTAGGGTGCCAGAAGGTTTTTGTATATGTCCACCACAACCATATCTGATCCATTCTAGTCTGAAGCCAGTCCCTGTCGAGTACTCGCCTGATGCAAATTTAATTTGTACGGAGTTACTGTTACTGCTCAATTGTGGAGGAAGTCGAGAGCCACAATATTTGGTTGTAAAATTTTTGTCAGAAGCTTCTTTTATTTGTAAGTAGTCCGTTATACATGCATGATAGGGTGTCATATATCGAGGGTAGTAGTGATTAAAACTTGAATGTCTTATCGAATTATAGAAAGACCAATCAGGACTTGACCTGTAAAATGAAGAGCGTATATCGAAGTGTGTAAAAGTTATATTTACCTTACTTCCTTTTGAAACAGTAATAGTCCACAGGCAATTAGAATCCGTTGGATATTTACTTGGATATCCGGGACTTTCAATTACTCCGTAGGCCCCGCTCATGGTGTTATTACAAATTGTCTCATAATTAAGTAGAAAACCTTTTGCCTTAATTAAAAAATCTGAACGAAATATTATAAATGCATAATTGCTCGTTGTTACAATATTTAGCACTGACGTCATGTAACAAAACCTGCCGAAGCTAACTGAATTAGCATCTCGGCCGTCAAATATTTCAACGTAGTCATCAGTGCAATCTGAAGTGCGCTCCAATTCTAGTTCTGCGAAATATATGCGAATCCTCGATCCGCTGGTCGTTACAATCTTGTAAAAACATTCTGCGTTTTCATCATACTTTTCCGGGTAATTAGGTGATGTAATAATACCCTTGGTACTCGTCAATGTTCCACCACAGCCAATCAAAGAGCCATCCCATTCAATTTTAAATCCGGCGCCAGTAAGATAAAAATCGGAATGAAAGTGAAGGTAAACGGAATTCGCCGTAGATATAATTTGCTTTTGCGGGAACTTCCCGCAATATGTTCCTATGAGTGGTGCAGTATTCGATGGGCCATTTCTTATCTCTAAATAATCACCAAGATCACATTTACCTCTCAAAGGTCTTTCGAGGTCAAAGTCTGTAATATTAATTAATATTTGTTGACCGGCAGGTACCGTAATAGACCAATTACAGTTGCGATTTGGCTCATATAGGCCAGGCCATCCAGGAGAATATATAGACCCATAACTGTATACATAATGTCCGCCGCAATGGTTTCCTTCCATGAAAGTATAGGAAAGCGAAAATCCGGACTCTCTAACACTGCTATCTGATTCAAATTTAATCAACATTCGATTACTTGTAATAGATAAAGAAGGAGGCAGCGAGTTACCGCAGTACGTTGCTAAGGTGTTGTTTGTCATATCGGCACCCATTTCAACTATTTGTACATAATCACTGGAACACGACATATCTTCGAGATCAAACCTATTCCACGTTAACATGATGTGCATCCCTTCGGGTGCAATTAACATCCACGTACACGACTCCTCATTTCGATATTTGTCACCTGTCGAGGGATGGTTTATAGTACCAGAAGGGTCTCTATAAATTCCTCCGCATTCCGTGTCTATGGTAGTATAATTAGCATAAAATCCTGTGCCTGATAAGCTCATGTCAGAATTGAATTCAATATACATGTAATTAAAAGAAGACGTTAGGCTAGGTGGAAAACGATCTGAACCACCACAGAATCTTCCCAATAGTGTAGCATTACGGTCTAACCCATCTCTGATTTCTACATTATCATATTGACAATTGTAATTATCTTCGATATCGAAATCCTGAAAAGTCAGTATGATTGACCTGCCAGGCCTCGTCCTAATTACATATTCGCACTTTTTGTTATTTGGATACACAAATGGGTAACCCGGAGACTTCACAACACCGCTGTCTCCTAAGATAGTTGAATGACATATACTTTCATAAGTTATCTTAAAGCCGTCCGAAGCTATACTATGATCCGTTTTAAACTGAAGAAAGAGTGTGTTCGATGAGGATGTGTAGAATTTTGTATAAGTGTTACCGCAGTACTTGCCTACCAATGGCGAATCAGAGGTGGGTCCATCGTATATTTTAAGGTAATCGTATCTACACCTAAACGAATGTTCCACTAGAAAGGATTTCAAATGGATACGAATCTGGGTCTCTGGAGCAGTTTTTATTTTATATTCGCACAATAAGTTATTTAGATATTTGTTCTCATATGACGGCGACATTA
This sequence comes from Apyrrothrix hygieia, assembly GCA_018245845.1. Lineage (NCBI taxonomy): Eukaryota > Metazoa > Arthropoda > Insecta > Lepidoptera > Hesperiidae > Apyrrothrix > Apyrrothrix hygieia. Next base: position 2,851 of record DWEG01000126.1, on the reverse strand, counting down.
TGTCACCTTTATCAGCCGTAAAGTAACCACCACACCCTGGGACTCCGTCAGCAGGCGCGAAAGCTATCTGAAAACCATTACCCGTCCCTAATGCGTCGGAATGAAAATGTATGAGAATTTCTGAGCCGGAAGAATGAATTGGAGGTGGTTGGGTTGAGTTACAGAATTTGTTCAATAGAGGGTCTGTAGTATGGACTCCATCATAAATTGCGAGATAATCAAAGCTACAATTTGGATGAATTTCAATGTCGAGCGCAAAGAAATGCAATTGTATTCTTTTACCCAAGGTGGTGGATAAACGCCAGAAACAATCGCGATTTGGCGGATATACACCAGGCGAGCCTGGGGAACTGATGTGCCCATGAGTGGCTGCATCGATTTCGCCGCCGCAAAATGGTTTAACACTGGTCCAATGCAAGGCAAAACCTTCTTTCGCCACTGTTCGATCCGATCGAAACCAAAAATATAAATTGTTGTGGCTTGAAACAATATTACCTCCCATGGGGTATCTATTCCCACAAAACCGCCCTATAAGCTGACTCGCGGAACTTCTTCCGTCGTGGATTTGTAAAAAATCATACAAACAATTACCATCGTCCTCTATATTAAATTTACTAAATGTAACATTAATTACCTTGTCCGGTGTCGTGTGTATAACCCAAGCGCATCGAGAATTATGCTCGTATGTAGTATTTGATATCGGGTACACGATACTACCTTCTTCAGAATCTAATAAGCCCCCACAAGGTTTGGAATGTACTTGACAAGAGGCGCCCGAGTACAAAGCAGTACATTCGCATCTGAAACCCGCCTGAGATCCTCCATCGAGCCTGCAAGTACCTCCATTGTGACAGGGGTTAGTTAAGCAAATATTACTGTTTTTATCACAATGGGCGCCGTTGTAACCCTCTAAACATATGCACGTGTAACCGGCTCGAAGCGGATGACATTGTCCGTTTGGTCCACATGGATTTCTTTCACAACGCTGGGAAGAATTACTGCTAGTTGAAATGTAGCAACCGTGTATTCCAATACCGTCTCCAACCATTCCTTCAGGACATTGACAACGAGATAGTGGCAGGAGTTTGAGTGACGAAGTGTCTATGCATCGCGCGGAGGGATGACATCCGCCGTTGTTTATGAAGCACGATCCTCTCCAAGTGCATGTTACGCCGTCACCTTCGTATCCTGTAGGGCACGGCCCACAAACGCGAGAGCCCACCGTGTTGTGACAAGTTACCATGGGACTTGTGCTGCAACCTCCATTGATTACAGTTACGCATTCGTCGATATCATAGCACACGAAGCCATCTCCGTCGTAGCCAGGTGGACACCGACCGCACCGGAAGGATCCGGGAATATTGATGCACTCCACCTTAGGATTTATGGAGCAGCGTGGACCTTGACTCGTTTCGCATTCATCTACGTCTGTTAAACATGCAACTGCAGTGGCGTTGTGTGTCCAACCTTGGTTGCAAATACACTTGATTCCTTCTCCAGTTTCAGATTTTATGCAAATACCGTGTCCGCACATTTCGTAGTCGCCCTCTTGACAATCTTTTGCTTTTCGTGTACAATGCAAACCGAACCATCCGGATCTACAAAGGCACTCATAAGTGCCAGGCCTGTTAACACAAGTGGCACCATTTTGGCAACCCAAATCGGTTCCTGCAAAGTTGCGACACTCATTCACGTCTGTTTCGCAATTCTTACCTTCCCAATTCTGCGGACACAAACAGTGAAAATCATTCACAACATTCAAGCAAGTGCCACCATGTTGGCATGATTGTGACTGACATTCATCTTTTCCTTGAATGTTTAACTGTGACTGAAGAGTCGACACTCTGCTGACCAATCTATTCACTCTTCTCGACAAGAGATTTACGTTGGATAAATTATATTGTATGCTTGATGTCAACCTTTCTAACCTTTCGAGGCGCTGTACGATGGCGTCAGGAACGTCGCTAGCGCTAGCAGAGTTTTCTAATGGTTCGCGATCCACAGTTGCATTCGAAGATAATAAACGGAGAATATTAACTTGACCAAAGAATATGATAGATTGCGGTCCATTCTGCTTCAAGTAGATATTTTTATTAAAAGCTGGTTTCAATATAAGGTTACCGTCTGAACTCTCGATCTTCGGACGGTCTAGATAAACTTCACAGTCCAATTGTACAAGCCACACCACGAGAAGTAAGTACTGTATCAATAGCGCAGACATAGTCACTATATTGCCTGACCGACATTTGATTTAGAACTACATGTCCGACTGAGTAATGTATTTCTATCCAGAAGTGGGAGGACATCCGGAGCCGCCCCTCGGATTCATTACACTTTACCAAACCAGAATTGTTTGTTTTTGATAAAACTGTTTAAACGCCCATGATTCTTATTAATGTCTGCGTTGTTCAGTTTCATCGTGAACACTGTTTATAAATTACACTACAAAGGGTCACAGTATTCTTACTGACAACAATCTCAATACTTCCACTCTAAGCGATTGAAATACACACTCACTTAGAACTTTTATTAGTTTTAGGAGCCAACAATAACCAAAAATAGTAAAAATTGTTTTCTATAGAAACTTGTCTTATTTTTATGCTATTGTCACGCATTCTATTTCTATGACGCACAATTTTAGTTTGTTATCATGAAATATAATAAATTGTTGACGCAAACGCAATATATATGTATATATGAATAAACGAAATATGTATATATGTAATAACGTAACATCACACCTGTAATCCCCGAAGAGGTAGGCAGAGGAGTGTAGAACACTCCCACGTTTCATCAGTTACGTTTACGTCCCAATATGGAATAGGTGGTTAGTATATTGCCATACACCGGG
>DWEG01000125.1:0-13394 GCA_018245845.1 Apyrrothrix hygieia | reverse complement strand
AGTAAGAATTCGGTGCATATTAAAATGTAGTGTTTAAAAAAAAATACTGGAATAGCAGACTTATTATAAATTTGACATTAAGACAACAGCGCAGAATAGCAACGGGCCGGTACAGTCGTCACCGGTCATCTCATATAGCTTGGGTTCACACACGATCGTGTGAAGCTACGGTTGGGTGGCCCCGACGTCTTCAGTATCGTCTTGTTCAGACACGGTTCCTTGGATCCGTGGGAATGGTGATTCAAATATTTGGGCATATGCATTGAGAACAATATAGTGTTCTTAAGTGAATATTAATTGATTGTGACTTGAAAATTGTTTTAAGCAACGAAAATACTACGCTAAATTGCAAAGAACGTTTAATCTTGTTAACTGATGTGCTAAATCCTAAATATTCAGTAGGTAGTTGAGAATTTTTTTAATATTATATCAAAATATTAAATTTTAAAACAATGGAGAATAATTGTATAATATGGAGAAATGGAAGGAGAGTTTAGTAGCGTTAAAAGATCATTATACTCGTATACGTGGAATGGTAAAAAAAGAGACAAGTTTACATTATTTTTGCATTATGTTTTAAAATTCGTTGCGAAACTAAGTTTTTTATTTTAATAGTACATAAAAAAACAGTCATATGTTGCAACAATTTAAATGTATCTTGATATATGTGCATGTCGACAGTTCTTGAAAAAATACCTAATTTAATGTTTTTTTGGGTATGCTCAGAATTAATTATTAGATACTGAAATATCGCATTCACACTTTGCCTATTTTGTCTATTCTGTTTTGTCTCATACTAAAAACGCATGAAAATCATTAAAAACGTCCTTCAATACTAAGCCCCGGTAGAACCCGTAACAAATAGTTCGACATAACCTATTGGAGCATCGCACAAATCAAGGGAACACTGTGACCGATTAGACCGTCACAGTACCTGGCCACTGGTGTTCCCACGTTGACCTGACCCGGTAATTTATTGGCCCCTCTGCAGGTGCGCCTTAAAAAGTAGGGATGTCAATAATTTCGTAAGTTGTTTTGGTATTTTTAACCAATTAATAAGTTATATATTTACATTTCAATTGTGAATAATTAAGAAACGATACTTATTTTTAAAAAATAAACTTAAAGGAAATATAAAAAAATAATATATTGAGCATTGAATTTAACCATTGCTGCATGACATTATGATAGAGGGATGAAACGCTTAGTCTCGTCTATATAAAAATAAACGCTTGATGATGATAAATACATAGGTCTTATACATAATCGATCTTAATATGCACTTAATTAAATATAAATAGAAAATGTTGCGAATGATTATCAGATTTGAAGTTAATGTTGAACTCAATATTTCAATTTCAGTAATGTATACATACATTTTTCCCTACGTCACATGGACAATGAGTACTCCAAGCATTTGAAGACAAAATATTAACATTAGAAATTTTAATAACACTGAAAATATCCAGAATAAAACCGGCGCGCAACCCTACGCCCGCTTACAAAGAACTTGTGATTTTCTTAAGTCGTGGACATATGAGGTCATAGTTAAGTAAAAACTTGAGGGGCGTTATGGGAAATGAGCACAGTAACACCACCATATAATGCACACCAAGCTTTACCGACTGTAATATACCATTCAGAATATATTATCGCCACTTACAATGGTTAATTAACCTGGGCAGCCATGATTTTTTTCGTCAAATTACGCGCTCAAAAGTCAAACAATTAGAAAAGTTCCGAAGTTTTTGTTTTGTTATTGTATTGTAATTTGCAAATCATAAATAATTTTAATACTTCATAATTTTAAATTATTATGATTAGGCCTGTCACTGATAATAATTAAATGTATTGTTTAAGAGGTATTGTTTCTTGATTTATTATTATTTATATTTAATTACAGTTTGTATTAGAGTTTCCATACATATTGTTCGCCTTTGATGATGACATGCAGGCTGAATACACATAAACGTTAAGATACTTTAAATGTTTACTTCATAGAATTTAAAGCATTTCTTCACGGATTCCTGAACTACTATATAAAGACCAAATGTACTATTGATATGACACTAGCGAGTTGTGATATTTTCCATTGCATTTTAGTCATATTACTGTGTAAGTGGAAGTAAGTTCTAACTATAGTCGTGATTTTCATTGCTATACTAAACACCTAATGGAAATGTTATATACATTTCCATTTAATATCTGAAGTAACTGTATATATATTAAATTAAAATCCGTGGCCTTTGTAATTCAAATATGGCATGATAATTAGTGTGACTTATTTATGTCCCCTTTCTTATAATAATAGTTTATTAAATAACTCAATTAACGCATAACAATAAAGTCGACATCCGGTTCCACGTTCGAAAGTATGCCTGAAAAATATTATATAACCAACTATTGAATGTACTTTCAATCCATTAACATCACGTGTCCCTAACCACTCAATTAAATATTTCTATAAATAGGCTGATAAATAGGCTTAATGGGGCACAGCTAACACGGAACTCAAATTATGTTACACCTATATTGTGTTTGTTGCAAAAACGTCAATTAATATCATAATGTGATGCAAAAGGATACGAAGCCATGTGAATTATCATTAAAAAAAACAATAATGGCACCATTGTCTCATCAAGGATATCGCGTTTTTACGCCGTTTCGCAAGACAATAGTATGGATGGTATGTAAGATTCCGTGATTGAGAAAACTAGCGCTTATCACAGCGTTGCTTATTGACAGGTGTATGATATGGAATTCAATCCATTTATTTATGTAGTATAGCGTGAGATAGTAAAGATTTGATTTGATTTAGTACGAGTATACAGTATTTGTGAAGCTCTTTGCAAAATTACCTAATGAATATTATGAAATACATATTCTACATATTCTTTATCATATTCATCATATTAGAAGTTATTACGAGTCTCTATAGTGCTATGAGCTCAAGTTGAAACGGTTAAGTCCCCGTGGCTCTGCCCACTCCGCTCTATAAAGCAGAATGCAATTTTGTTTACACACTATTGATCACGTAAAATCACTCATGATTTCATAGACGAATTGTACCTAAGTGTTCTAAATTCAAAATTATTGACACAAGGTCAGTCAATATTGATTCTAAGCGAAAATTTTCGAAATCGATGTTTAACTTGAATAATGTTTCATTTATTGCACACCACCCACATATCACGTACACAGCACGCAACCTACGACCCGTTCCCACGTTTACGGTCCATGTGCTCGCCTACTACAACTTTTCCGCCCTGCTGGTCACAACCACTTAAGGAAATTTCCTTAACTTTTGTTTGGTAACGACAAAATTCATTTTTCATTGTCACCAAAATTGAACACCTGCGTATTCACTAAATGGTTCTTAACGTTAAAAACTTGTTTTGTTAATAAATGTATTAAGTGATTGTACCCTTGGGTACTTTTCTTTTAGGTGTGGTCAAATTTATACATTTATACACCTACCTACTAAAAGAGAACAGTTTACGACTAAAATTCCTTGATTTATGGCTCGGGTATCACTAAATCATGACGGTTTTTGGTTATAAATAAAACCAAATAATTCGACTCACCTTTATGTGCGTCATCCGATGGTAGTACAAGTTGGAACTCGCCGTGAATCTCTTCCCGCAATGTTGACACTGATGTGGCTTTTCCCCTGAATGTATTCGTCTGTGGGTGTTCAGGCTACTGGACGTGCTGAGGCCCTTGTTGCATACCATACACACGTGGGGTTTTTCACCTGTACGAAAATAGAAGATTTAATTCACTTTTTCGATTCTAGCACTAACATATTTGTGTTTAGATGTTTGCATATATATTCCAGGGCAATTGTGGAAACGGTCTTATAAAAATTTAAGACAAATTTCACAAGTCTTAGGCACTCACCGGTATGTGTCCTCATATGCCTTTTAAGTAGCGATGGTCTGTCGAACGCCTTTCCACATACTTCACATGGTAATAATGCTCTTTCTGATTTAGTCGGTCTTCTCTGGATTTTCGGGGTCATTTCTAGCATTTCACTTGAAGATCCAACGGAGGATGATGTTAGGGAATCTCCTGATACGGACTTGTGCTCGTCCTCTGCTCCCGAAGGTGGTGAAATAGGCAGAAGAACTCGGGATAAGAGGGATGTGGACAGGTCTAGGGGGGAATCTGTAGCAGACAACATTTTTATTATTATTTACTAATAAATTTAAAATATTAATTCAGCGTTAAGTTACCATGTGAAAGTGGGAAAAGGAGATAAAAGACGTATTATATAATTTAACTCCTAACAAATGAATGTTAGTAATGACTCTCAAACAGAATTGCCGTCCGAATTGCAAATGTGTAGATATATTTTGCTATATAATTCTCTCTAAAACTAAAATTTATTTAATACTTAAGCGTGGGTCTTGCACCCGTTGGACGAGATAACAGTCGCGCGTCTATTTCTACATAAAAGACATGGAACTAGGGCTACATCTGCCCACCAGATAACAAATTCGGCATTATGCATTTTAAGCAAAAATAAATCATTTATTAGGATTTCACCCAAATATACGAATAGCCGGTTAATGTACGAATAGCCGATCTAATTAACACATTTTATAGCTCGAAAAGAAAGTTTTTTGATAGCATGTAACGGAAAAAAAGCGACCAAAAGACTTAACTAATTATTTATCAGTATTATATTCGTAGTATCTTCAATTATATGAAATGGATATTTGATTAATATACTTATACTAAAAGTTGTTCTTTCCAGCAAGAGGCCAATAATTTTTGAAAACCAATTTCATGTCTTCTTTAAAAATTTTAGAGTATGATTCAAAAACAAATTACACATAGACTGTATTTTGTTAAGCCTCAAACTAGTAACCGACGAGATTTTAACGATTTTGGTTCAACGGCTGTCACGCCATAGATAAACAAGTGTAATCTTTGTGTTTGCTATGACTTTCTAAATATGGTTTTCTGCATTCAAATCATAATATAATACTTAGGAAAGGATGAACTAATGGTGTGATACCTATACTTCCTTATGAAATTAATTAAATAATCCAAATCATATTAGGAAATGAAATTGATTGCAATAAAATTCTCACACTGCGTGTGTCCGTCCGAGAGAGATCTTCACACGAAAATTCAAGTTACCATTTAAAGGGTTATGGTCGATGATTCAGGCAGCGGTCGGTTTTGTAATTCACTTCAAATATTTGCCATTAAAAGTCTCGATCCAATCAAGTTGAAAAATATTTATATAATGAACCAATTAATTGGATAACCGTTAAAAACGTTATTATGCTGATCTATAGACAATTTACGATTGTATTTATTGCGAAATGTACATTTAGTTTTGTAACCTGTCTTAATTAGACTTTCGTTGGACAGCGTACTTTACAATGTTTGGTTCGTGGTGTGCTATGTACGCGCAAACTTATCATCTATGGATATTGGCAATAAATCTTCTTACCGAAGGGTCTGTTAGATGGTACAGATTAATTAGCTACGGAGTATTTCTGTTCCAGATCGGCGGATAGGTGTGTTTGTTATCAATCTCGAGTGAACGTAGGTATGTACCATGATTAGTGGAATGGAAACTCTCGATATGGAGCGACGAGCGTCAGAGTGATAGGATCTTCTCTTCACAGTCCACGCTCGCGTCTATTTTGTTTGAAAATTGATTAGCGCTCGCGTTCACTTCGGATTTATATTGCCATTTATAGATTGAAATATTTTTATTCTCTTGGTTTCTGGGAAAAAATATCTGTATACATTACAGATGTACTGTAAGCTTGACCATTTTTTTCAGTAAAAAAAGATATGTAATTAAAATATCTTATTTGAGGGATTTAAATTATTTAGTTCGGTGTCTTGTGAATCTTCGCGGTAAATGCACATGTGAAAGAGTGCTAAATATAAGTGCTGTCATTCCATACTTGACGTGTTTTTTATGTTTGCATCACTCTCTGCCTACTTTGTTGGACGCCTGGCGTGATGATATAATAGTATTTGTGCATTCTTATTTGATCAAAGTAAGTATTCGTTTATATTGAAGTACCCAAGTTGAGGGATTACCAAGGATATTCCTCCTGTAACTTTTGCCAATTAATTAGTGTAATATTACAATCCAGTTAACTGATATTCTTCTAATATATAGCATATTACGGTTTCAAAAAGGCCTCAAAGGGCTGAAGGCATGACATTAAGAAATATGTAATTAAAAGAAATACATACGAAAACATAACAAATAGATATGCACGTATCATAATCGGACATCTGAAAGTTGATACGAAAAATGCCTTTATGTTGAACATTAGCGATGGTTTTTGCGTTACAGTACGTTTCCGTCGACAGCTGCGTTGAAATTATCGATACTGTTGCCGATCGGATCGCCTTTGCCGTGCGGACGGAGCCGCGTTCGTTATCGCAATGCATATAACTTAACTGGTCGCTTGAGATGTGTTCACTGTGCTGCGGAATTGTTTTTTATTCATCCTCTATTGGTATTTGTAATAAACCAATAAATTATTGAGTCGGCCGTTACTTCCAAAAAATCTTTGGCAATAATTAAGTTTAAAATATTTTGCAACAAAAGTGAAAATGAGCAAGTCAATAAAAGTTAGGTTTTGAACGTTTCTTCGAAATTGGTGTTTGTGTTACTGAGTATTTTTTTGTTTATTACAGTGATTGTTCTGAATTATATTTCAAAAGAATGCCCTTACACTTTACGTAACACAAATGTTGTACGTTAATGTCATACACAAATGTTAAACATTCAGAAATTATTTTACTACGTAACAAACTTTCGTTTTCTTCCGTTGAATAGATATAGAAAGACAATTGGGAACTATCATTGTCTTGTTTTACAATTAATTTGTAATTAATTGTTAAACGATTTAAATTAGTTAAATAATTTTAAAATATATTACATGTCTTTTAACTTCAAAATATTTCGTAACCAATCAGACTTGTCAAACACTGAACATTGCATTAAAAAAAAGGTTACATCACGGCAGTGATCCCCAAAGTTTTAGGCACAGGAGTGCAGTACACTCCCATTTATATCGATACCTATTATATTTATATATGTTTCATTTAAACATAATGCATAAGTTTATTCTCCACAGTGTCCGCTACCTTAGCATGATAAAAAAGCAATCACAAGCCGAACTACCGGCGCGGGCTCTTTGTGAACCGAATAGCAGTTTATGCTGCAATTGTATGTGGGACAACTTGGTGTAGATGTGAAAAGATGTAGAAGGGAATTTGTATTATAGTAAATTTTAGTACAATATCCCACTCGTAACGATAGCTCTATGCACGTCGATGTAATGAGTACAAAGTTGTATGTTATTGCTGGAGCTAGATTATTAAGGTCCTGGAGGAAAAGTTTTAAGGTCAGAAGGCGGGATAGTTCGTTTTATTTTATAACTCATTTTCCTATACAATTCAGACGCTTATCTATGTATTACATCATTATTATAAATTATGTCATATACAACTGCCTCGTTGGTCGTGTTCGTTGCAAGAATGACTGCCGTTCGAGAGGTCCTTGGTTCAAATCCCGGGTCGGAAGCTATTGGATTTTTCTACCTTAGATTTTCTAGGAACTCAGAGCCTGGATTTTTGCCCGGTGTATGGCAATAGACTCACCTCCAATTCCATAATGGGACCTAAACGTAACTGATGAAACGTGTGAATGTACTAAACTCCTCTGTCTACATCTTCGGGAATTACAGGCCTGAATTACGTTATGTTATGTAAAACCAGGTAAACAATTAACTACACGATATTCTGCATCAAAATGTTTAGTTTAACATTTTTGTTTTAGTTTATTTTAGATTGATATTTTAACACTGCGTTGACTTTTTATCTCTAAAAAATTATGAACAAATAAATTATCGATACACTTTATACATGGTAATCTATTTTTAATTAGGACCTAGACTATAAATGTAATCCAGTCATCTGGTAGATATACAGATATAGATGTCTAAATACATATTTAAATAGACATTCAGACACTCAGACAATAACACTCAGACAAACATTCGAATTTATTGCGCATATAATTGTTGCGAATGTAAATCAAACCCAAAACCGGTACAGTCCGCTTCTACTGCATATATTTCAAGAATTGTGTCTCACCTTCTAAAATGGAGTCCATCGTTTGTCTATACAAATTGTTCCTCATCCTGACGAAGAAGAGCTCCTCAGGTCTCTCGGGAAGGTAGTACACCACAAGTTCTGTGTGTGCTGACACTGGTTTCACTGCCTCGTATACTGGTTCTCCTTTCACCTTCGTACATACTAAGTTCACCTGTTAACATTTTTTTTACGAATAAATAATAAATTTGTTTTGTGGTATGTCCAGACAAGACTCGCCTGGAAAAGGACTTACATAGTGTCAGATTATGGTAACGATTTTAACAAGTTTTTCGTCTGCAGTTCTCCGACTCGTATATTAAAGATAGAAATAATCATTTATAAAGCGAAATTTATAAACAAAAAACATGTTTTAATGCATAAAAATATATTGTAAAAGTAATAAAATAGCATTAAGTGACATCTAGTTAAGGTTATTTTTGATGAAAATATGTCTGTAACATTATTGTTTAGAAATACAAAACATTGAGAATATATATTATATTAAAAATAATTTATATTACTTACTTGGGGTCCATAATTATCGGAGGTGCGCAAGAATCGAACCCAATTACAGTGTCGCACCTGCACGCCACCGGACGTACACACCTCGTCGAAGAGTCCGAACCGATGACGTATCTACAACAAAGAGACTGCGCTTTAATAAAGAGAAATTTATTTTAAAGAGCCTTAATATATATCGCAACAATAACCGTTTGATACTACTATCAAGTTATAGGAATAAAAAAACTGGATTATTTTCCCATATTTTCGACTTTTATGCGGTAGTCTGCTTATTTTTAGTGATTCGGTTACTATTTCAGATTTTTTCTATGGTCATTTCTCTCGAAATTCAAACTGTGCAGAGTAAAATCTGTTCAGAAATGTCGATTTAGGAATTTCGAATAATTGAACTTTTGTGTCGAGAAGCATTTGGTCGGCCCACCGGGCAGGTCATAAACTTTACACACGTAGTGCAAAGAATAAAACATTATATTTTAAACGTAAAAGATTATATTCACTTCACTTGTATAACTAATATACAATGCAAATTTCATTGTCTATAATTCATTAATTTTTGTTCTCTTGTATACATTTAGTATAGATAAGCATAGTATTTTGTCTGCGACGAGGGATCAAGTGGCTAGACAAGTTCATCGACGTCTCAAACTTGAAACTAATTAAGAAAATAATACACACCAAATCATTTGACTATACAAAACTGCATCTTATTTATGAGAACGTCGCAATAAATAATTGTTCATTAATGCAGATGATTAATTCATCAACATAAAGTTCAAAATTAAAACACTTTCGATGTAATCAAAATGAGCACTTTAGATTATGCAAAAATAATGCTACAGAATGTTGCAGGACATTAATAAAAAGTCTGCCTTGACGATCTAGAATCTAGATCTATAAATAACTAAAACCATTGCAACGCGGTACATTTTAAATGAAAATTAATTGACCTTATCAAATCTTTATTCCCCAGACTTATCTCCGTAAATAATATTTTCTTTAGAACGCGCCGCGAATAAGCAATTTCTATTGAAGCGATCCGATTTGATTGTATTCGCATATCAATTAGATAGAACAGACACAGAGTATCAGTAAACGTTAGAATTTAATGGACATGTTCTATTACAACTGAGTAACGAAAAGCGATGTAAAGTTACGAGTTTTAGAAAAAAAAAATATTAACACCAGCCGCTTCTTCCAATAGACATTGAAGAGGAACGAGCAGTTTAGCTGTATTTACAATATTTAATTATATTTACTTAATAGCAGTCGAATCAAAGGACATGCATGGTTCGTCAACCATAACCTATACCACACTCAAATACTGCCGGCACAACAATACGCACTTCCAAAAACATGAGTTGTCCAACTTATGACTGTAATAAGAACACTTCTAATAAAATAAATTGTTAAGGATGTTGTTACATGAAATCGAAGTAAGCTTTGGGTTGCTGGTGCGCCTGTCATACATCAACGTGCCCGATAACTAAATGATGGGCGCTCTCTAAAATATGTTTCATCGAGTCTGATTTGTCCGTTCGCAGTCATACGACTCGGTTAGCGGTTAAGTACTCTGAGTGCAATATGCATAACTGGCTTATCATAACAGATGTAAATTGCGCGCATTTCTCTAATAGGTTCGTAATAGATGGCGCTGATAAGCAGACGCGGCAAATGAGCGGCGTAGTATCGTAAAGTGCCTATCACGCGAACGGATCTGAGAGGCAATGGAAGATATTAACCTAGTCTTTTTGCAATAAACGTTTTACATTTTTGCTATGTTATATTGGTAAATAGTTTCCGTTCGTGCACCGGTGGCCTTATTTCTATTAAACTTTACGACGTTTAGTCAAGTAATATATCAATTCATTTAAATGTTAGTAATTGTTTTAAAGGTTGTTAGTTTAATTATATATTTTTTTGTTCAACAGAAGTAGAAGTGATAAATTTAGATTTAATTTAAGTAAGCTCGGCGGACGCAGTTGTCGATGGATGCCAAGACTCACTCAATTGACATAAACGTAATTGGTGAAATGTGGGAGTGTGCTACACTTATCTGCCTACCTCTTCGGAGATTACATTCGTGATGTTACGTGAATTTGTTGTCTGCAAAACCATTGTATTAGATATTAAATTCAAAACACAACTAATATACCTTCCTCATATAAAGAGTGTACCAAATAAAGGTTATCACTCAGGTAGGAACGATAATGTACAAAATTCGAAACCGTAGCGCAAATTAGTGTAAATTTAATTATTGCCTATTTACCATTGATGCTCTGTATAATCTGTGCCATTTACCTTTCAAGTAACCGGAGAGCACAGACTATGCGTAATGACGTGAAAATTGCAACAAATGCGAGCCACTCAAATGCAGTCGAGCCGCAAGATTCAATCCGCCACGTTGCAATTAACTCAGATATGAGCTCAGCTAGCTCAGCCAGCTGCTTTCAGTCCAGCTGAAGTCAGTTCAGTTATGCGTGTTTTTGATGTTAACAGCTACGAAATTTATTACAGTTAAACTGATTTTGCAACTATATATCATATTGTATAACAGTGCTATATGTTTGATGTTTCCCGTTATTTTTATTTCTGTCTTGGAATAATTGGCTCAGAATGATTTGTGCTCGTTCCAATTGAAATCCAAATTAATTGATTATAATCTTTTATATGAACACAATAATTTCTTTTCACGCCTCATTTCTCACGAACATTAATAGCTCAATTCAATAAATAGGCAATTGAACGACAGATAAATGCGTTTGAACATAAACAAGATCGTTGATTAACCCAAAATATGTATAATTCTAATAAAAATGTAAATTTATACAGATATTGTACCAACGATGGAAGATTAAATTGAAATATATGACGCTCGGATGAGGCCACACGTGATGGCGTGTTTTATGGTGATTTCAGAATTAGGTGTAGTGATCAATGTATTTTATAAGGTAACATTGATGTTGAAAATTTGTCCAAGTGATAGCCAGTTAGAATGATTGCCTATTTTGAAATTTAATGCGATAAAGAAAGGACTCTTTTTTATTTCTTTTGGCCTTAATATGGCAGGACATTAAAAAAAAGATACGTGGTCATGTGTAGAAAAAAGGTTTACAGGAACTTTAGGTACAGTAGTTTGGTAAAGTAAAGTAAATTTATTGCATTTTCCATTGACGGTTAATCTGCAATAGAATGAATTATTTATTTGATATAAAATACAGTTCATCCAAGTTAGTTTCATATCAGTAGCACCCATATACCGGGAGGAATTTTTTCGTATTACGAATTTTTCAAAACTCACCTCTTTGCGTCCAAGAAAACGTTCCCAAGCTATCCCGTCGATGCAATGTTAATTAGCGTTCTTTCCGTCCCCTAATTGTCCGTGGCGATATGCCCGTGCCCACTTTTGGGGACACTAAAATTTTATTACTTCATCTCTAAGTCGAATTCGGAAATCTCGATGAAGTGCATCGATTCCATAAATTCCGTACCATAAATCAACCTTACCGCTATCCCGAGTTTCGAATATATTGGCATTGTCTGGAATATTTTCACGTACGTTACTTTTTGTTATAATTCTGCGAAGAAGTTTCCCCGCAAAAAGCAACTCCTGGCCCGCCCGTCGCGTAACCTTTGCTGATTAACAGAATGACAAAACCTATGAAGTTTATGAGATCCTTATAGCATTAATATGTATCGATTTCAACGTTGGCCTACAGCGTAATTTATGTGCATAAGCGTCACAAAAAGCTCTTTTCTCCAGCAAGCTTTATTATAATATATATCATAATCAACCCACTTCTATTTCTGGCCTCAAGACGTCTTGCTTGGAAAAGAAATTGACTGGCGTCTTTGTTTATCGCTTACTCTTTCGACAATTTTATGATAGCAACTTAAAATTCTACCGACCACTACGAAGCGATCGATCCGAATTCATTACGGGCCCGCAATCGATTTTGTATCGATTTTTAATCAATCTCTCAAATGATCTCTATCAAATTTAATTGACGTCAGACGTGCAGCTCAAAAAGCGTCTACGTATTGACCGAATGCTTTCCAAACAATTATTGAGACGTGAGTAACGAGCATCGTATCGGTAACAGTGTTTTTTTGTGATCTCGTAAATCAGTAACGAGTCAAAACAGCTTCTTTTATTGTTAGTCATTGTGTTTAAATTATAGAAACTACTAGCAATCAATTCTTATCATCAACAATTGTAGAAACATTTTTTATCTTCTATTTAAAAGTGTATTTGTGTACTTATTGTTAATATTGTATTCAGTTGTCAAGCTGATTTTACAGGTATTTTTGTTATACACTATTTAATGAATATGAATTTTTTAAAGCAAAAATTATAACCGTCTTTAACATACTTATGTAATATTTTTAATTTAAAAATGACTCGCAATTGAGCAGTTATTTTGTAATAAATATGTCCGAATGTCTGCATTCTGTATTTTTTTGTATTCTATGTAATTCAATTCCTATCAAGTACATCTGCTATACTGTAAGAGATGCGAGGGCACCCCAAGCGATCACGAGGCGTGCTGGTAGCGCCGTACTACTCACATACATATGTGTAACGGATGACCATAAACAGAAATGTGTATATCGAATTTAAACACTAATAATTTTAAATACATACATATCTTGACGCCAGGTCCCTCACGGGGTAGGCAGAGAGCACCGAGTGCCAAATATCTCTATCCTTACAGACCTGCCGCGCTTCT
>DWEG01000124.1:0-13417 GCA_018245845.1 Apyrrothrix hygieia | reverse complement strand
GAGCCGCTTAAGGGAATCCTCGGAGCAAGATCGGTTCTGAAATTGTTTTTCATCGGGACTCTCTTTGCGCAATTTGTTTGTTTTCTTCTATTTTACTATCCCAACTGTCACACAAATCACTGGCTCAACGGAAGACAAATAATTGCTTTCTCGTTTCCGTTTTGTATCCATTAATCGCACTAATTCTTTATTCGTATACAGAGGGTAGGCAGAGACGAAGGATTTCCAGCGGTTACGCTCCTGACTAATATCTTCAGTTTTTTATTTATTCAAATAAAATGGAAATACATGCTTGTCGGTTACAAGACCATCTGATTGGACTTTCTTTTAAGGTGTTTCCGGTTGAATCAAAATACGTACTATGTAATCAAGTATCGCATAATACACATGTAAAACTTAATTTAATCGTATGTACTAGCGGTAAGGAGACGGAACATATGTTGAAGATATTCGCAATTTTGTTTCGAGGAGTATTACCAGATGTAACTTGACTTGCGTGGAAACTCATTTGAATGTAACACTGTATGGGTTCATGACTGTATGTCTATAGTAATCACTCATGGCTTTCCATAGGTTTGATGTGTTAACAGTGGAACGATACATGTTGCTGATGATAAGAGAAGTAGCAACCGAGTACTGTGTTACAATAAAGGCTTCTGCTACTGAAAAAACGGATGTAATACATAGGACGTAATAAAGTAAAAGGAGTTTCATTGTTTTCACCATTACAATGCGAAACTAACCGCTTTCAATTTTCCGTATCAATTGTAATACTTCTCATGTGGTGTGAACAATAAAGAGTTTGCTATCTAATAAAAAGGACGATAAATATTTTGGGACGTGTCCTCACACGGCTGTTTGGTACTAAACTAGATGAAACCGGTACAGCGAACAGACGGTAGATAAACTACTTATAGACATGAAAATGTATGTATACTTATACATATATTTTTTATGTAATCCCCGAAGAGGTAGGCAGAGTAGTGCAGTACACTTCTACATTTCACTAGTCACGTTTAAGTCCATCAAGGAACAGGTGGTGAGCCTGTTGCCATACACCGGACAGAAATCCAGACTCCGAACCACTACTAGAAAATTCCACTAGAAAATCTAAGTTAAAAAAATCCAATAGTACTCGACCCGGCATTTGAACCCAGGACCTCTCGATTGACAGTCACGCTCGCAAGCAACACGACCAATGAGACTGTTTTATACTTGTATGCCCGAATCTTATTTTTCAGGCTTACGTTTACAACAACATCGAATTTACAAAAACATGTCAAGACTAGTTCCAAACATCAGATACAGCTTAAACTGAGGTGAGCGTATGTAATAGTTAGTTATTTAAAAGTTAACCTTTAACTAGTGACGCGCCTGTGACGCCTGTGACGCCTGTGTGACGCGTAGTCTCACAGGCGTCGCGCGTTTTGCAAATTCCTGGAATTGACCACTTCCCCCCGCTCACCGCGACTCTGCGTCTCAGTACCTTTTGTTTTAGTGCTAAAACGACCGCGGAAAAAGGTAGTTGTGTCATCGGTTGTTTAACACATAAGTAATATTAATTTGAAAATTGGGTGTAGCCTGTGAGGCTACATGTCCCTAGTTGTCATACACTATTTTTTTGAACTACTTTTTTATATTTAGTGGAAAATGGCAGAAAACGCGAGGAAACGTCAACTCCAGCCCACGAGTTCATCTAAAAGAAAAATATTACGAGTAGACAGTCCATCTTTTGAGGAGGAATTCAATGCCCTTATGCTGGCTTCCGACCAATCTGACAGTGTAGGTGATATTGATATGATATTGTTGACTTGAGCGGCATGAATGCTTATATACTATATGATATGCATCAGCCCAAGATTACCGACAGAGGAGATTTCCTAAAGTCATGAGCCCGGTCGCTAGTCCTACCCCATATGCAAAGACATGTTGTGTGCAATCAATTACCAAGGGAGTTACGACTAGTGATAAAGCGAGTTCTGGGTGAGGATATGGTTGAAGAAGATGTCCAAACTCCTGAAACTGGCCAAGGCAAGCGAGGGGCATGCAGTATTTGTCCAGCTAAACTACACAGAATGACAGCGTACACGTGTGTCGGATGTTACAATCCTATATGTTTGCAATGTTCTCGCCCCTTGTGCACAAATTGCCAATGATTTATGCCAAATTGAGTAGATGTCAGAATTTTTATTTTTTGTTTTCAGAAGTAGCTTTTATGTTTTTTGTTTTTTTATTGATTAGATTTTACCTTGCCAGTCAGTACCCGTAAATTTTGATGGAGGTGTTAAGGTTAGTTTTGAAATTTTTCGATATCTCTCTTATAGGTTATAGGCTAGTGACATGTACGTATTAGTATTAATGCGCATTGGAATTTGCTGATCTCATGAAACTTACTTAAGTACTACTGAGTATTTATTGTTTTAGCGTTGTGTGCATATTATACCTATTAAAACAGTCGACTCTCCACAATAGAGAGAATTTTCTTCATCTCCAAGAAACTTTGATGACCGGTGTTGTTACGGTTTCGGTACCTATCGATCAGATCGTCAGCGCAGCTTGTCTGGAATGCTATATGCTTCCAATAATGTAACACAAATGTAGATCTGACAGTTACAAAATCAGTATTGGCAATAAATACAACAGCGCCTCTTGTGTTTGTCCTGATCAAATACAACACATTCCCATTATTCTTCTTCAGCGTTCCCAGCGCCGTGTATTTGTACTCCACTCCAAATGGCAACTACTTAACCCGTGCAGAAGCACCCCATATTGTGCGCGGGAGCGTTCAATAGGGTTGTTACTAAAAATGTTTGTTTGCCTTCGCTTTCATTACTTTTATTACTGTATAATTGTAACTGATTTTGTATAACTGTCCTCACATTGGTTGTTTGCGTATCAGGTTCGATTTCCGGGCGGGTAGGATTCAGAATGATGAGTTACTTTTTATATGTTCTTTATGTCGATGTTCGTGTGGTTGTCTATCTGTGTGTTTATGGCACTGACGAGGTAATGACATCTGTAACACGTGTGATCGTAGCGTGACGCTACACGTATGTAAGGATATTAGCGTTATTATTATTATTACCCATCGGTGGCTACCAGATATCCCACAAATTTGTTGGCATAAGCAGAAACGCCGACACAATAAAAAAATATCAGATAACTGATTTACACTATTTCTGTAAACCTTCCCTTTTATATTAATAGACTGAAACTTCTGCTTCTGATTCAATTACTTGTACTTACTTCATGGCTATTGACGAGATTGTAAAATTCTTATTCGATGGTCACAATTGAGACCGAATCTTAAGAGTGCTGAAAGGGCTCGCGGAAAAATCGCCAACAGTCATCAGTCCGACAATCTACCGTGATTTTATTTTCAAAACTTCAGGCACTATGGGCTATGAGCGCTCTGCTCAATAAATAATATTATTGTTGGCATTTCAACAAAACCTCGTAATTCAAAGTTGCAATGCTGCATTACGTACTGCACTACGTACACAATTATGCAGCAAGGATTTCAAGCTCTTTGTTCAGATATTATAATGCGATTTCAGGAATTAGTGCGAAAACTGTACAGTCATTTCATGCTGTTTAAATAAATTCTGCTCTATGGCGGTTCATTATTTAATTAATTTTCTCTTCATTAAGTTAATATTATGAAAACATGTTATCATTGCGCTGTTAGATGCTGTGGATTCAATTTCCACTCAAGATGATATATATGTGGGGAGCATGAGTATTTTGTTGTGTGTGTTGGTGTAATATTATATAAGCATGAAATTAGGAAATTATATATGGGCGTTTATGAGCTGTCTATTGATTACTAGGTGCTTCCCACAATAGAATCTGTGCCCAAAGTAGGGTCATATGGTTGTGTAAAATAATATAAAAGACCAGTAACATTGCATTCGCAATAACACATCCTTATGAAAGACCAGGTAATTGCCCCCCGCCCTCACACTATCACCGATGCATGTACTAGCGGTAGTTGTTAATATTGTTGAACATTGAAAGTGATTTCCGGCATCGGAACCATATAATCGTACAATAGGTACGTATCTGCCAATTGTATATCGCTAAATGTATCTGAGAAAAGGCAACGTCCTTACGAACGCTTGCAACTTTTCGTACATTATGCAGTTGACTATTTCTCATTAAAAATAGACCTTAACATAAGGGAATAAGATATAATATTATAGTCTGTAGAAGATAACAGCGTATGCGTAGAAAAAAGGGACAAGACTCAGGTAGAGAATGAATACAAAAGACCTGTGCGTTCCCGTTCAACAAAGTTATACGGTACTGGTGGTGTTATTATTAAACGACTCTATTTCGTTAGTTATAAGGTGTATATTACTGTGATGATCTATTTGTTGGTTATTAGAAACGTTGGTAAGTTTCGGGAATCCAAGTCCCTTTGACGTTGGCCGTCAAATTTTTATAGCTCTCGGTGCATTGAGAAATTTTTAGGTTAGTTTTGTGTAGAGACGCGTCATAGGTTGATGTTAGTGCGGGTTTTCTGATAGTTTTTAATGGAGTTTGATTTAAAATAGACCGTTTTCGCTTTTTGTAAGTGTATGTAAAGTTTTCAATGTTTTCTTCCGAATGTGTGATTGTCTGTTATCATAGAAAAGTTGTTTTGTTTATGTAGAGTTCGATAAAACTAAATTGTCGCTCTGATGTGATGTCTGTGATCTGAAGGTGTTGTGTGCATGGATTGCAGTGGTTTTGTTAATTTTTGGATTTTTCCAGTTTCATTTCGTGGTGAGTATTGTTTGATAATGTTATATCTGATTCGGTTAATTTGTGGATGTCTCTATCCAATCTTAAATAGGACTAATACTCCTATTGTTGTCCATAACAGATGGTTGCTTGGTGCTTAAAACGTATCTTGTTTCTGCTCCTTTGTGGTGGTTGAGGCAATTTTATGAATGATCACGTGAGCAACACATAAAAGATTAAATATTCAAAATGAATATTTACATGATATATCGTCCACCAAAGTGCACCAAGTGTCAAATATTCATTCTTACAGACTTTACGTGCTTCTAAATATTTTGATGTCGTATTTTGAAGAAACTATTTTATCTCGAATTCTTTTTAAATTAAAGTGATATAAATAATATATCCTATATTAGATCATTCTCATCCATAACGCAAAAATTCGACCTCTGTCGGTTGACTCTTCAGGTCATGAAACTTCATAGAAAAATTTCGTATTCAAAGAATTCAACATATTTATTTGAACTTTTTTAAAGGTCTTTTAAGTTTATAATGGCTGCTTAAAATAATTTTATGTAAAAAAGGAGATTTTGAGATAAAGACTCATGCAATCTGTATGGAGTTCAATGGTCAATACAATTAATTGATTTGTCTATATATGCGTTTCTTATGAAAAAGGTAACGAAATTTTGACTAAGATATGTTAGAATAACTCGGGTAGTTTTAATTCTAAGTCGGGTAGTTTGAGTTGCGACTAAGGAGCCTGCCTTCCGAAGACTAGAATACTTCAATGTACGAGTACGTATATGTAAAATATTTTTCCTTTATGTTATTTGGTGTTAAAGATGTCCAATAAATACGTTATATGTAAAGATGAAATTCGATATATGAAATGTTAGCGTAAGTATTAGTAATTAAGAAATGTTAGCGTAAGTTATTTCCATACAGCCATTATCGTATTTCAAGTAGAACATATATTACCAAGTATATTTCTTATATCATAATAATATACAAGAATGAACTATGAAACAAAATGACGTCACAGATGTCTGTGAGACTGAATAAATAAAGTAGATAACCCCCTTAATTTAAGAACAGCTGTCAGCTTTTAAAACCTTTTGGTCATAAATATAGTGTACTTTGCGTTCCTTCAAAGAGATAAGAGCGAGTGAACTGAGAGTTGTTGAACCGTGTTTCGAAACTGTCCATAGAGAGCTGAAATTTTTGTGTTTAAGTAACCTCCCCGTGTGGTGATTGTATGTGTGATCCATTTGTGAAATATACCGTGTATTGCAAATCTTGACTCGATACCGAAACCTGTTTGTTACGTTTGATTTTGTGTCCATTGCGTGCAGTTTCAGCACCGCTAAGGGCGTTTGTAAATTTGTATACTACTGCAAAGCCTTCATTGATGTTTAAATATTATTATTATTAAATTGTCGCGCCAGTGAAGTAGAGAATACTTAGTGATAAATATCTTTATCCTTACAGACCCGATGTTCTTCTACATTCATCTTCTACATGCATGCATGCCGGTTTCGGAGACTGACTCTCACATAAGTATCAGATCTGTTTGGTCAAGATAGTTAGATCTCAGTCCCCTTCGGCCGCACTTGCATCCATCAACATTTCCCGTTGTATTGTTGTATCAGCAATATGTATAATAGCAATTACTGAAACCGATTACTCAATAAAAGCTAAAAACAATAGAAAATTTAAATTTAACATTTCCTAGCAGCGGCTATCCATCATTTCCGATATGACAGCGCGATAGAACCACGAGCACTGTGTCCGCTTAGACAAATATAAACACCTTCAGAGTATTATGAAAATAATACTTGAATATAATTAATAGGACAGAAAGAAACAAAGATAGCTTTTTCGTGACTTGTGACCCAAACAAACGTAAGTAATAGTCAGAGACAATGATTCACATACAGACATTCTTTATATGCACACAAGAGTATCTTCAAGTGACGCTTTTATAAACGTGGTATTGGTATACGAGTGATCAAATGCTTTTTATGAATATGTCTTTCCCACTTTCGTATCAGTCATAAAGTTTAGGAATTAGTACGCACTGAGAATAATAATAATAATATGATAATATCTTGCGACATCTTTATACACGGCCATGTGATCCCAAACTAAGCATCAAGAGAGGTTGTATTATGGTAACCAGGCGGCTGATAAACTACATATATACGCAGAAATATATACTTATACAGGTATTTTACACGCAGACACAGAATAAATACGTGTGCTCATCACACAAATATTTACTCTTAGTGGGAATCGAACCCACGACCCCCGGCGCAGTAGTTAGATTCGCTAACCACTGTGCCAATGCGCCAGTCATGATGCCATGAGCTGACTACATTGTTAATTTCGGGTCAATAATTAATTTTTTTCTTTTTTTCAGATGTCACAGCGTGTCATTAAAATGTAGAAGGTGATCAGAAAGACATTGACAAAAAAATGGCTGTGAAAATTTGGCCAATGTTGGATCAAATGGGCAAGCAAGATTCGAGTTGGCGCAGAGTGAGGTGTACGAGTGTGGTGCGTTGTTTAGTGTTTGTGATAGTGTTCGGCCAATGTGTCGGTGGCAAGCAGATGAGTGAGACACTGCAAAGGGCGCTGTCGGCGGTGCGTGGCCCGAGTCCTGGCGCGAAGAAACTCCTTAATATACCTGAGGATGGAGGTAGGTGATTGTATGCTTATGTGTATATATGTACATCAATACCGCTTAAGCACATAAGCCTGGCAGAGCCACTTGGGCTCGCCACAAAACTCGGTGAAGCTGTCGAGGCCCTTAAGGTCAACAGCAATTGACAAATTAGAATGTGCTTAAGCACATAAGAGATAGCTTAAGGAAACGGTAAATGGACATCCAGGTAAAAATAAAATTGTAGAACAGTCTTAGAATAGAAACATTACGGGTTTTATTCACTAATAATCCGGATTCGAATTGATGTCCAATGTTGTAAACGGCCAACATTTATAAATTATATGTGTGTTCTATTCAATTACTTTATTTTTAATGAAAAGGCTTGTCTGGTTATGTAGTGAAAGACGCGGGAGCAATGTAGGTTGGTTAGGATGTGGATTTAATATTTAATGCTGGCAACCGGAACGGACTGTCATGTTATTATATTTGTCACTGGTGGTTAACCACCAGTGACAAATATAATACAACCGTTACAATACAATCCAATACAGCGAGATCAGCTTTGATGGTTAACCATCAAAGCTGATCTCGCGCAACGTTGCTTAATTTTACGTTCCGTTCACGATCTGCAACGGCATCAGTGATGAGTGAGTCGGTATAGACATGAACCTCTCAAGTATTATGCGCATATATAATATATGCAATTTATATGTCATCATCCTCATAGAAGTACAATAATAGTGACGTAGTCTATTCAATATTTTTGCTTAATTACTTAATCGGTTGGTGTGATATTTTAGCTTAGTCAATGTACAAATGTCCGTATGTTTACATTGATCGGAACGTAATCGATTCGCCAAAAAAAGCTTTGCAAAAATTATCCTCGATTTCCGATTCCGATCAAACATCCTCCTCCAAATATTGACAGTGCAAACATTTAGCCAGTTCGGTGATAAATTACATCATTTTTACTATCCTCTTTCCTGCACATCCATAACACTGGCTTTTTACGAGCTGTCCCTCCTAATCTCCAAGATTGAAATCCGGCAATCCGTCAGGACAAAAGTCAGGAACAATTCCCAACAATGATCTTTAAAAGGGCATCGCTTAATTACTCAAAAACTTCAGCCAGTTATAAAGGAGTGGAAGAAATCGTCGGAAAGTTTTGGCATGATTCCATTAGTAGACCTATTACGAAGGAGACGGCTTGAAAATATAATATTTTAATTTGTAAATTGATGAAATACTCTGCTTAGTGTTCGATTGGTAAAAGGTTAACGCTGCATTTGCTTAACTGTGGTGCTGCCCTCGTTATATAATAGAAGGGCTTAATTCGCAGGAACTGAGACAAGAGGCATTAAACAGAAATACCTCAGGGACACATGTAAGAGGTCTCTGACAAAATTAATATCAAAACGTATTGAATTTGTTAGGTCATGGTTTGTACAGTGTAACTCACGTTGGTTTGCTGTACGGTTAATTCGTATTGGTGATGATTGTTTTCAGTTTGAAAGCGATCCCTTTCAAACCGGAAGCAATCGTCAATAAACATAGTTCAATTTTTACTGAAAACTATGAGATTATATACCTATTTTATTTCTTATGTATTCAAAGTTGAGTAATATTTTTTGTTTATTTATTAACAATATACTTCGACACACAATATGGTATAAACTCACACACACTTGCCTGATAATAAATCATCTGTAAATTGTTACCAAACGATCACTTGGAATTCGACTTCATTGAAATTAATTTGTCCTAATCATCACGCCTGTAATCGCCGAAGAGGTAGGCAGACGAGTGTAATACATTCCTACGTTCCACCAGTTACGTTTACGTTCCACTATGGAGCCACTATTGGGAATTCCAAGTTAGAAAAACCAAGTAGTACCAGCCCCGTTGATCGAACTATTCTAAAATACTACTATGTGTATGATCGAACTATGTTATTTTTAAATTAATAATTTAAAATATATGTAACAATCGTGCAATGGAAACGTACTCAAATACGATTCGGTCTGTGACTTGCCCTTTATTAATTAACGCTGAAAGTAATTGTCAACTTCAGGTGAAGTTTGCCACCTCCGAGTTTCAAGTACTACGTTCACTTCGACACGTATTGATTTCGGAAGCCGGTACGCGTAGAAACCAATTTTGTTAACTATCAATCAACAAAGTAACCTATCTTTACCAAATGCGCAAGATATTTGTTGATGGGGGAGTAAGAAATAAGTCTTTGAAACTGGCGTGCGTATTTAAAGAGAGTGATGAATGTTGAAGAGGCACTTCAGGTTTGTTAGTCAGACACTCTGCCTATCCCGTAAGTACCTTAGGCGTAATGATATAATAATATTAAAAATTAGTCAACAAAATATTACGGTTCCATTTTTCATGATAAATATATGTAACCCCCGGTTTGGTATTGGATGCAAAATTTCATCTTTCCTATCCGTTTACCACTGGAATCTTGGAACATATTTTAATATTCTCCGCGGATTCGGTGCGGATGTGAGGGTTAGTGAGCAATGCGTCAGTGGGCATTTACTCATATTACCACGCACAGTAAATGTTTAACGCCTGTTGCGCAATGGTAAAACCTGGGATGGAGAAGTGTCCATAGACGTATGGAATCTTTTCTGTATCCGGGCGATACTATGGAACTTTATGCTTTTGAGCGCCTTGAATATTATTGCCGTCATGCGCGGCCGTGTACACGCCAAGTTCTTGTTGAATATTAAACTCGAGACGATTCGTGATGTGTGATTCATGTTTTTTTGCTTTCATTTCGAAAATCACGAAAGTGCGTAACTTGCTTATGAATACTATTCGCAGCAGTGGATTCGATTTTTCTTTCACAGCCGAATGAATAATTAGTAGGGAAAGTCAATGGTTTGTTTGAGGCAACTATTTTTATACTTAAACTTTTATGTACTTTAGATCTAGTTACTATTTATAATACGAGTGTATAACCACGTTACTGCAAAACTCTCAAAGCTTAGCTAAACTCTGGAGTTGTTCAGACGGATTAGCGGCGTTGCCTTCGGCGAAATTTACTTATGGCGCTGGAAACATTTAAAAGTTCAACTGCAACTGAACAACTTCACCTTTGTATAAAACAGATTAACAGACGGATGCACTTAGGTGGAAAACTTGAGTACACCGTGAAATTTGAACTGGGAATAACTTTTGGTTCAAAGTGCAGTGAAACAATGCGTGCGAGCGCGGCACGAACGGGGCTAGACGGTTAGGGTTGACACGCGCCCGGTTATGGAGAAAATTGTTAAGTTTAAAATATTATACGTTACTTTGCCATGTATAGAAGGAACTGTTTATAAATTATTAACTTAATTCACCGTCAGCTTAACGTTATCATATTTTCGCTTTGGATTACCAAAATTGACAGCTACTAATATTATTGCAAAAATATCTGCAATCGTGAACTTCTAGTTGGTGACAACCCTGCGAGCGGTACGGCCGAGTGGAATAATTTGAGAGTTATTCAAATGCGCGACGTTAACTATGCCGGTAGACGGCGCTTCGTCGGTGAGATTTGTTAAGACACACAGTTACGGAGTTTGATAAACAAAATGAAGACATCATAAGAGGACAGATGCTCCTACATGAAGATAAATACGATATAAAAATAAGTTGTGTTTAATTTTTTGTCCAATCATTTTCACTTTGAGTACATTCGTCTAGATATTTAAAACAAAGAACGCTCGACGACTTGGACGCCGCCCGTGTATCACGGAACTGGCGAATACCTGAAATACAAAGCGTAAATTTAAATAGATTATTAACCAGTGCTGCGCTCCTTAGCGGAGCATTAACGTTGTTACGATACAAACTTCCCTTGTACCTTGAATTGTTTCCGTTAATTTATATGTTAAACTGTTTAATATAGGGAATAGTGGGGTTCATCCCGAAGTTATGTAGATTTGGACTGATCATGGAAATGAAGATGCCGGGTCTCAACAATTAGGGAGGATAAATTTGCTATTCTTATATATATTGTCGCTAAAATATGTATATCCAGAATATGAATAGTAAAATCGAATATTGTATTATAAGAATGTGTCAATTTTATGTAACGGTCACCTTAATTAGTACTGGATTTTATATTTGTTCTTTTTTAACAGCATATATTCTGAATCTCTGCTCTGTTTAAAATTATCGCGAGCATACATTTGTTATTCTTTCATTGAGCTCAGTTTGTCCAATATTGCTTTTAGGATTTCATTAACACTATCAACAGGAAAGAGATTAATCGAATCTAGAGAAATTTGTTACGTTTTAGAGAAATTTGTTAATGAAACATGTACCGTATGACAATATGGTATGGCGTACAAATTTGATTCGCTTCTGAGTTAGTAGATTTAATTGAAAACGAATAATCCGTTTGTATGTGCTCAGTTTTCTAAATTGAGTAACACATGTATTTCGATACTTTGGAATTATTTGCAGTGTGATGAGTGTAAAAAAAGCACGTCAGTTCTGTGCGGACAATAAACATTTAGCACTCAGTGCTCTCGGCCTACCCCGAAACGAAGTACAAGGAACGTGCGTGATGATAAGAAAATTATAATGATAAAAATTATATCAGAAATAAATATTCTAACTCAGTAATCCCAGACAACATGGAAAATATTGGAAGATCTACAAACCACATTTTAAATTTTCATCGATGTTATTAAGCGGTCTCCGACATTGGTATTAATAAAAACTCAAAAGCAATATTCAGTATTTTGCCCCTATGAAAGAACACCGTTAATACGAAAATCTCATTTCGTAAGGGAATGTGACTGCTTTGAAGTATCGACAAACTCGTTGAAATTCTACGATGTTTAATTATCGGGACATACAATTTTGTGAGAAAAAAATATTCAGTAAATAGCTATTCGTTATCACCATCATCAATATCAACACTTATCGTTCCACTGTTGGACAAGAGTCTACGCTCAGCATGAGAAGGGTTGGGCCATACTTGCTAAAAATTCGATATAATAAAACAATAATATATTTTTCCACTTGGTACTCTCTGCATACCGCACAAGGGATCTGGCGTGATGATACCATAATATTATATTTCGTATTTCATTCTTTCACACGTACACATTAATTTTGTTTTTCTCGTGTTTCAAGTTTCCCCAATATCTTCTCCACCGGCAGTCGCTCAGCGCGCCCCCGCGACCCGCCATTATGAGCTCGTTCGCATCAATCGTGCTATCTGCGCGCGTTAGCCGTAACGGCCGGCGCTCAATTGCACCGAGGAAGGAAACTTCACTGACTAATTCTGAGCAATCGCTCTTGGCTGATAAAAAAGCCTCAAAATATCTCAACGTGTATCCAACCTAAATATTTGTACATTAAACTTTCCCACGAGTGTGTCTAATGACTTTATTATTAGTTGGTTAAGAGCGTTATATTTCTAAAGATTTTTTAATGATTTAATTATTTTAAATGGTTTTAATAGTTAGTCTATATCGTTTCACTGTAGATCTATATTTGAAATAAAAGGGAGGTAAGATCGGGCATTATTTTCTTTAATTGCAAGGGGATTAGCTGCACATGTCTATAAAAAAATAGTTTTTACAAGTGATATAGTTATCAGCGGGCATGCCAGGATACAATCCCCAGAACTCAGAATGACGAACTCTTTCTCATTTTATTTATACGAATATCTACATTTTTTTTACTTTGTAATGAAAATTCTGTTCTTCTATTCTTGTTGCATGATGTGATATCGTCTGTATGGTTGTGTCAATATATTATAATTACATGTAATGCAACTTTTTCTCGAAGAAGTGAATCGACCAAACATGTTGAACATAGCCTGCGTCGCTTTTTTAACCCATCAATTACTTGTTCCGTGTGATTTAGTGTCACGAACCACGCTCTGGCAGTTTTGAGAGTGTCATAGCGTAAATGATACGGTTAATAAAACGCTCAGTTATCATTATGGTTTCACTGGGATATGGGGATGTTAGTAGATTTATCGGCGTGGAATCTATCCGAATCGGT
>DWEG01000123.1:0-13418 GCA_018245845.1 Apyrrothrix hygieia | reverse complement strand
TACAGCCCTTTAATTACGTAGACAAATTTATGGAATATCATCAGCGGTTATTGAGTGCACGTTCATATAACCCCTAGGGGGTTGGGGAGCGTGCAAGTTAAATTGAGCACCGCGCAGACTCTCATTTCCTCCATCCACCATTGTGCGCCACTCACAATACAAAACATTTTTTTACGAATTTCGACAAAAAGTGCTTTGAATTTTTTCCAATCTTCGCCTCTATTCAGCTCGTAAAAACTTAATGTCTCGCCGCAAAAGAGTGGGCGTGGTTCATGAAAATATTGCACGCTAACGTCCAGTAATCTCTCAGGGCCAAAGTCCTTTTGCTGTCCTCATCAAATATTCCTCTGAAACGTGCGCTTTGTAAAAAAATATTTGTCGCTATACGATGAAATAAGTTTTATTTCCTGGAATAGCGTCCTACGCAACAAGGTATTGGGTTGCATTAATAAAATTGTGTTCTGGATGATGAAACGGGATTCCTAACCAATATTTAAAAAAGCAATAAATTGTCTGCGAATATTATTGCTAGCAGTAAAAACCCACTGGTTCACATGGCTTTTAGTCTGGGCATCTGGCGTTCGAATCCTGACTGGCATCACAAATTTTCTTCAAATTGGTAGGAATATATGACTTCAAAAATTATATCATTCACTATATCAATAAAGGTAAGCATTACGAGAAGACTGGCACGTACTGGAGTTCGTAATAATATTCTTTAAGGTGCGTTAAGTCTGTCAGCGTGGAAGACTATGCCCTTAAACGTTCTCATTTGAGAGGAGACCGGTGTAAAACAGTGGAATGGAAAGTGGACATCATCATCAGCCTTTAGAGATCTAATCGCTTCCACATAGGCCTGCCCTATTCGGCCTTCCGAATCCAGCAATACCGCGCTGTGTACTTCAAATCGTCAGACTACCTGGTACCTACCTACTACCTTTTACCGAGACGTGGCCGCCTCTCGATGATCTTTCTTCCCCATCGATTATCCGATAAAAATGGACGACAATGTTATATATCGCTCTTCATAAATATCTGTGAACATTTTATAAGAATAACTTGTAGGATACAACTCTTAAGACATACTTGTGTAAACTCGCAACGATTACACCGTGAGGTACGATCATAAAAGTTGAGAAGCCCAAAGTACAATTTAGTATTACGACATTAAGAGGACTTTCTTAATTTTATCGCTATCATAATGAGGAGGATGATAACTCTTTAAGAACAAACATAATTCATTTGAAGTTCTACGAGATTTGTATTTGGAACTGCGGTATTATACTAATTAATTGTTCTAAGTACGACGTAATGGCCGTTACACCTCTAGTGAATTGCGATATCTGTCGCTGCTGAAAAGAATGTGACTTTTTATGTCGGAATAAATAACATCTATATAAACTAACATGTAATAGACGATATGATCTACTAGATGTCCTTGTAAATTGTCAGTCAGTAACCACTGACTTATTACTCATTTAGTCCGAATTGGACAAGCCTGTTACACATCTTTTAGTCCAGACTTCCAGTTTATACATTCATGAAATGTACTAAAGTTTTAGTAATACTCCATAATATAAATGAACGGATACCTAAGTATAAAATATAATTTATTGCCCGTCCCTTTTGTGTCGATAATAAACTTTGTCAAAGTTCGATAGTTAGTTACCTAGCGGCTTCTCCGGGGAGTTTTGAAATTAATCGCATTGGTGTAACCTTCTCAATTTATAGTTATTGTATTCAAAGTATGTTAGTAGTTAGTATGAGAATATAACACAAATGAATAATTGTTCAATACACCTTCGTTATTCAGTGAGCTTTTCGAATAATATTTGGATGCCTTTACAATTATTCTACTTGGATAAACTATTGAATTTCACTTCACTGTGGTCACAAAAGGTACTTTACTATGCACTGTGGTTCTAAAGGGCTTAAAAAAACTGAAGCCTGGGGATATTTTGATGTACGAGGGGCATCGTGTCTGCAGAGGGATTAATTTGGAAGCCCGATGGATACCGCGCGATAAATCATGAGACTGTACAACCGCGTAATGAACTTATATTCCGTGTATTTTGCATGCCGTTTTTATTTTGGTTTCTATAAATAAAGTTCATTCTAACGTTATATATATCAGAGAGTGATGAATTTAGAAAAGGCACGTCAGGTCTGTTAAGAGTGATATTTGGCACACGATGCTCTATGCCTACCCCGTAAGTGACTTGGCCCTATGTTATAATAACAATAAAAATATATTATGTAAAACATCAACCTTTTTATCTCGAAAGGGTAAGCATATTAGTCTTGTACACTCCTACGTTTGACCACTTACGAACAACATATTATTTTAGATCAAATTTCATTTTACTTCTAGAACTCGCGCAAAAGAAAAAACTCTGTTATTGTTCCGAGCCTTTTCACATTGCATGACAGGCACCCATGACTGCACAAAAGACCACAAATTTTCTGTTGTCATGTTTAGTTGTCATTCTAATAATTGCTTGTTTTATAACTTTTATCTCGTTTTAATTATTAAAATGTAAGGTACATGCAAAGATTTAATATATTTCATTTCCAAAGGAATAGTGATTATAATATATTAAGACTAACGTAGAATATTGTGGAAACATTATGGTACGTATAATATTACATTTTAGTATAATTTTCCTTCCCGCCAACGTCGAGTGTTTCAGACTCGACCATTCAACATTATAAAATAATATTATAAATTAACATACAATAATAAAACTGCGGAATAGTCCAATATACATACAACTGGTGTTTTACGATCCTTAGTACACAAAATGATTTTCCATTCACTCACACTGAAACACGCGGCAGGTATAATTATAGTTCTATTCAGTCTGGGTGTACATGTGTGAGTCGATCGCGTTTGATTTATTAGATTTCAGGTAGCGCCGTACCTGTATTTGAAATTCAAAGGACGTATCGGCTGCGCTTCACTTTATCAAAAGTTATTCATGGTTCCCAGCGCAAACTTCACCTTTGGCTCCGTATTGTAATTATAGTTTTCATAGAGTCTCAGTCGCTCGCAAAATAAATTCAAATTCAAAACTTTTATTTATGGTACATGTTACATGTGCTGTTTTAGCACTGTATGGATATCTGTGAGTGAGAGTCAGGAATTAATCATGAAGTCAGTCACAGATGGGTTGTTGCTGAACATTGAATTGAAGCAGAGATAGCTTGGTAGTTTAGAGTTCAGCCTTCTACTTCAAATTCTGACAAGAACGTCTTTCATTGCAAAACTATGTGCGCTTGTTTGTTTCGCTGCGTTATTAATTTGTTTCTCAGATTTCCAGTTCCATATTTAAAACAATCACATGACTGATAAGTCATGTTCATCAGTCGATGATGAGACTTCTCCAGCTCTAAAAAGATGTCAACATTACTGTCATCAACACTCTAGTCGTTACACTGCTGGAGACGGGTCTTCTCTTAGCACGAGAGTGTTAAAGCCTTATTCTACTGCATTGGCTAAGTGTGGATTTTCAGAATTCACACTCCTTCAAGATCCGTTCACCTCACGATATTTATTTCACTGTTACAGCAAGTGATACTTCAATCTTAAAATCGCAGATAATTTTTTCAACGTACCTAAGCCTGGTGTTTTGAATCTTAGACCTCTGGAGTGGGCGGCTGAATTCTAAGCCACTAGACTATTTCTACTTCAAGTGAAAATATCAACGTTCATTTGTTTTCTATGTGTAAACCCGACCAGTCTGGGTTTGATGTAAATGTATTGTTGCATGTAAACTGTTCGATTTTGATTTAATGCTTCGCTTCTAGCAGTTTTTTAACTGTCGACATTGTTGTGTTCGTGTATCAAGATATTTTTCTACGTGTATAGTAATATTCTTAAGCCACCGCGTTGTTATTGAAAATACTTCGAGTTCTTTAATTATCAATGTGTCAGCATCACCACCGTCATATGGGCGTAGGCCGTAGACGGAGTTGAAGTGATAGGAAGTGATGGCCATAAATGGAGTTGAAATGACGATAGTGAGACATACATTCGCGTGTCTCACATCGTCTCTCGCTTATATTTATATGCTTTACATTTCTTTATTCCATATATTTTTTATAGTTCCTGCCAATAAATTTTGCGATACAAAGACTTATTAACAGTCTAATTTGTTATTTCAAAATCATGTGTATGCTAGCATAGTTGATGAATGGATCGACAAATATTGTTGTTTAAATTACGAGGGTTCGATTAACAGAATACTTAATTGATGTAATCAACGAACTATTAAATGAAATGTTCAATGTTGTTTGTTAAATGTAATTTATTTTCAGTTAGTTAATTAACTTTAATCGTATTCTAAAATGTTTGATTCTATCTCGGTAAAATGCGTTGTGAAGTGCACGAAACGTATTTCGGCTATTTAACACAAACAGTTTTTAGTGAATCTTGTCTATAAATGTTTTCTTTATTGCATTTTTTATAAATTAATTTGATGCATACTTTTGAGAAAGCATTCTAAAAAACGGCATAAAGCTTAATTGTACATCAGCGTCAAATCAAATATAAATACCGTTAAAATCAGCAATTACCCTTCATAGACAGCTAACGTATAGACTGCACTTTCTATCTTAGATTTTGTATTAGAAATTTGTAGTGTATGGCAGTAGGCTCATCCCTTATTCCATAATGAGAAGTAAACGTTACTGGTGAAACGTGGGAGTGTACTGCACTCCTCTGCCTACCTCTTCGGGGACTACAGGCGTGATGTCACGTACCCGTCATAGACAATTAAAGTCGTTAAAGTAGGAATGACATGTAAAATCTTCACAATATACTATAATATTCGTCTATATGAGATCAAATTATTGTATCTACCCGATGGAACAAAAAATAATTTCCAAAAGCTACGTAATAATTAAATCTTTTAGAAACACGCTTCATTCAGTAGGGTTTTAGAGAATATTATCTGAAATTTAATTTCATTCGCAATAATCTCTTGTTAGCACAAGTTTAATATAATATCTCGAATTGACTTTCGTAAGTGGATGACTCGTTAAAATCGAGTAGGTGGATATATTATGTAGAAGGTTTGGCTATGAAAGCTTTATAAATATGAGAGTTGGCTCTGAAATTAAATTTTTCACAAAATTGCGGTCGCTACTTGAATGTATTGAGAAGAAGTTATTGTAATTTAGGGAATTGAATTTTGTGTGTGGATATTTGTTCTATCTTTAAGTGCATATTTTCTTATTTATTAAGCAATTTACAAACATTAATAACAAAGGAAAATGGACATGAACAGGGCACTACTTATTCCATATTGAAATGTCTTAGAGCAGGCCAGCTGATATCGTTTGGTTAAGTAATGGTGAAAGAAAACATGGTGAGAAAACCTGCACACTTAAAGTTAGAGTTCATACAAAAATGTTCTCTTCGATGTGTGTCTGCGAAGCCGAAGTTGGGCAGCGTGTCAGACTGTGGTCTTAACTCTTTGATTCTGGGGGAGTCCTGTGTCCAGCAGTGGAACGATAAAAAGGGTCAGCAAAAAAGTCTATTACCACTATTAGTGCACATGTAGTCGCAGTACATTAGTTACTACGTTGGTTTAGTGTAAACGAGCGAACTAAGCCGCAGACGGTAGCGAGATCGTAATATAGTATATCAGTATAGTACTTTATGACTTTTGCAGGACGAAACCTCATATTTTATAGGTAGGTACTTTCAAAGAATTGGAGATATCAAATCTAAAGAAACCTTTTACGATTTGGGTGGAGTAAGTGAGCTTTAATAGTTGCGGGGAATAAATCCAGTCGTAGTGGTTGCTTTACACGCGGCGTGCTGGAAACCTCTAGAAAGTATCCAAGTCACGAAGCTTATAAAACTCATGAAGCAATCACCATCAAATTCTAAACATGCTTACTAGCAAATTTCTTTACATACATAAACACAAATTTACTGGGTTTTTATTTTCGCAACGATTTTGCCACTGTAATGTCGTTTGACATCTCTGTTTTATGTTTATTTTATCTTCTACCAAACAACAAATGCGCATACGTACTAGTACATACAACGATATACATACATATGTATGTCCTAACTGCCCTATCTATTCAAAATGAAAGATAATATATTATATATAATCTATTTACACGCATTAATAACGCAATTAAAAGATGATTTACTTGAAACAAGGAAGTCCCTATTTTTTCTTAACATTAACACCCCATAAAGACCGCGGAAAGAGCGAAAGTTTAATTAAAGAAGGTTATCTAAAATACGGGGCAATTTAGTTAATTACCGACTCGATAGGTGGCTGTTTCAACTCTTTACGAGCGCTATGGCCGCGATAACGTTTCTAATTGTCGAATAAAAAAGGATTACACCTAATCCATGTTTAATAAAAATGTTAATCATGAGATTTCCCGTCGCAATATGCAAATGTTATTGCACCCGTTCGCGATTCAGGGCCCTAGGTGAGCGCTGTCTTGCGTTTCTTTATCTTGTCACGGATAACTACGTAACAAACGTAACATCACGCCTGTAACCCCTGAAGAGCTCGGCAGAGGAGTGTAGTACACTCCCACGTTTCACCAGGTATGTTTACATCCAACTACGGAATAGGGGTTGAGCCATGGTCAACGGATGACTACCTTTATAATTATTGTTATAGAAGTGGCAAGTGGATGTTGTCATTTCTAGAAATAATAACCACATGCTCGTGGCTGAAAGATGAAGTAAAGTTTCATTTATTAAGAAAACGATACGTTTTTTTATCTTTTTGCGTATTACTTCTATCCACCATCTTTGATTTTCACTGGCAAGCCTGAGTGCGTGTCTTTTCGAATATAGTAATTACATAAATCTGTTGCATTAACGTTACTGGTTTAGAAGCCTCCTGGTTTTGCTGTTTAGGCTTATTGCATACTTAAAACAAGAACATAAATTACTATCTGATACGTCATCTATCTGCTAACATAAGTTCTAACAAAATAGGTTCAGCCGTTAAGAGATGGGCTTGGAGACACGAACATGGAGATAAAAATTTTAATAGTGCGTGTTTGGGTATTGTAACGGACTAGTAATTCTGTGAGAATAAAAAAAGGCTTATCTCGAAAACACAAGCAGAGGATTCAATATGTATAGATTGGATACAGGGTTGCGTTGACCACTTAACACATCAGGTTATTTGCATGATATTTATATTAATTTATTTATTTATTATATGTTTTCCGATATTTACTGCTTGGAATTATTAATGATTGCAGTAAATAGGCAATTTGTATGTAGTAAAATCAAAGCCAAAATATAAACTCATGTTCAAAAAATGTAAAAAAAGCTGTAGGAAATATTTTTTTCGGTTCAAAAACACCTTGACTAGAAATCACGTTTCCTTAGATAGTAAGCATTATCTAAAGACATCTAACAAATCGTAGCTTAACGAACAGATAGATCGTAATGTAAGGAAGACTTAAAGAAGACAAGAAAATTGCCACGTGTCGATGGTGTAAATTTTGCCCTATTAAGCGATAGAGTGTAATTAGCATCGAACTGTGATGGTGTGGATCATATTGGTACCACAATGAACATCAATCAAGAATTGTATTTCGAAATAAGTTTGTACGAGCAATCCAATGGTCAATATTTTCAAATGTCTGTCATACATTTTTGGAATAAAATATTTTTTTAACAATACTTTAATTGATTTATTTACTTATTATGGTAATCAAAAACTTATAATGCCTACCTCGTTAGTCGAGTGGCTGCAAGCGTGATTGTCGATCGAAAGGTCCCGGAATCAAATCCCGGATCGGGTACTATTGATTTTTCTTAACTTAGATTTTCTAATAGATATTTCTAGTAGTGGCTTGGAATCTGAATCGGTGTTTGCCAATAATCTCACTCCCTATTCCGTAGTGGGACGTAAGAGTAACTGATCAAACTTGGGAGTGTACTACGCTCATCTGCCTACCTCTTCGGAGATTACAGACGAGATCTTACGTTCAACTTATAACTCCATGAAATAAACGTATTCTCTGCATATCCTACAAGGGCCCTGACATGACGATATTAGGATAATAATAAGGATAACTTAATAATATTTTACAAAGATAAGTAAGTAAGTAAGATAATTAAATGGTGGGTAGTAGTTGCCTTGTAATTCTTACAAAAGAGTTATTGTAAAGGATTCTCAGTGGACATTTATCCATGGTTCTAATATCAAAGGAGACAGACATACTTACACTTACAGCATTGTGTTCCATCCATAATAAAAGGCGTAGGGTAAATTAGAAGACAAAATATAAAGAAAGGATTCGAAGACAGATGAGATCTAATATATTTTCGTAAGCCGCAGCTTTATAAATATTACTGGAAATATAACGGGTTAAATACGTCCAAAATTTTCGTGGGCCTTATTAGAAAAGTTGCGGGTCCGTAGGTAAAGGTAAAACAAATATCCGTAATATAAATGGACATATCATTAAGGCGAAAATTCTTGGGGATTATAAAAGGGTCTGAGGTCTGGACGAGCGCGTAATTTTTAAAGCGCTATTCTACGATCTGCATACGTAACTTGATAGTGCTGTCTAGACAGTGTTTATCGACAATAATATTCAAATATATGTGTATTACGATATCGCATTGTCAAAAATACAGGAGTGGTGTCTTGAAAAAGTAATTCCAGACCATACTTCATTTTTTTTCGACCCTTTTATCGTTCCACTGTTGGAACAGGATCTCCTCTCAGAATGAGAAGGTTATGGCCATAGTCTACCACGCTAGCCAAGCGCGAGTTGGCAGTCTTCATACGCCTTTTAGATAATTTTTTTTATGAACTCCAAATGGTGCAAGTTTACTCACGACGTTTTCCTTTACCGTTAGAGCAAGCAGATATTTAATTTTGAAATGCACATTTTGTAAAGAGATACGCACCTTCTTTGAACCCGGACTTAAGGTGTGAGAGACCGAATTTCAAACCACTAATCTATCAGTGTTTCAATTAGTAGTGCTCTATTTAATTTAATCCAGTGCCAAAAATTAGCGGATCAAAAATATCAATGTGTCCGTAATGCTAAAAATGCTATATTCTTATTATAAAGGAATCTTTTTTCTTCCCGATTTGATGAGCACTACGTTATTTTTATCGTTAGTGGAGGCAGAGTAGTACTTAAGGACCTCCGGTAATTGCGGAATAAACCCATATTCAGTTTGGAAAGTAAAAAGGGTTGCCACTAGTCATATATTTTCATTGCATGAAAGTTTTAGAGCTGATGCCTAATAATTAAGTTAATTTTATCACTTTATTATCAATAATGTTCATAAAGTTTGGAATATCGGATACAAGCGGACAATTATTACGATATCGATACTTTTTGCGGCGCTCGTTGCGCCAACCCTCTTTTTGCACGTCTGAAAACGAAATTTATTCCAACAATTCACGCGCGGCACCCACAAGTCGGATTATTGTAAATAAGTATTACGCCGACGCCCAAATTAATCCACGCCGCTTTTTAACGAATGCGAAAAAGTTAGTTAACAAACTTTCACAAGCTACCGTTGAGTTTGTACAAAAAAATCCCCTTGAAAAATCGTTTTTCCTTCCAGAATTATTTGTATCAATAGAATGTTTGTCGAAAATTTGCCTTCTCAAACAGCGGCAACTGGGTGGCTGAAATATTTGGAGCCCAAGTTTAAAAAGGTGTGTTTGACTTCACTAATAAGTATGCGGGCACTGAACAAAGAAAAACCATAACTTTCAAGGAGCGACTTACATATACCAAACACGCTATTCACAAGTACGTGCTTTATTTGCAAACATGTTTCTACATATTTTTATGAAAAAATATTGCATTGCACATATTAAACTTATATAACACTTGTCAAGTTCTTTAAATGAAATCTGAATGCAACGAAAAATAAATTATCTTAATTGAATGTTTGTGTTCGTGTGTAAGAGTGAACTAGAAATCTTTTTGAGTGTATAAAACCATGTTTTGAATCTAATGTTGCAGTAAAATACCATACTCCTTCACATACCATATAAATCATTTATTAGAGCAAAAATAATTCCTTGTTATTTCCGTAAAAGCTATTTTAACACTTTATTTCTAAAAAAAGATAAAGTTATTCAACGTATATTATTAAAAGTTAAAGATAAAAGTGCAAACAATACTGTTGACTTTAAAAGTACTAGTTAAAATTTAATTAAGAAGATTAAAAGAAGTGCCCATCGACCATTTGTTGCGACTCAGTGATCGTATCGTGAATTCGTGACCCACAAAGCGAAAGCTATCCTGTTAATTGACCGCTCGAATAATTTAAATAAATTGCAGCCAGCGGCGATATTTCAACGCTATATTATAAATCAAAGGATTAACTGGTAAATGGATACTGGCAATGTAGATAATATACTTTATCCTGCATACGTTATAGGGTGATAACGGCGAAATAATCGAATGGGGAGCGATGAGGCGTCCGGCGCGGCGGGGCGTCGGACAAAAAGTACTAAGTGCGAGTTAAATACCCTTTGTGTTGTCGTGCTCTCCGGTTACCATCCATCGAGGGTCCTCTCATTATTCAGTCAAAATTCGATTATTTTCCCATTTCACAAAATATCCATATCGTCCCCGGCTTTCTGTCTAATTGAAAATGGAAACCCATTTCA
Organism: Apyrrothrix hygieia; assembly: GCA_018245845.1. Taxonomy (NCBI): domain Eukaryota; kingdom Metazoa; phylum Arthropoda; class Insecta; order Lepidoptera; family Hesperiidae; genus Apyrrothrix; species Apyrrothrix hygieia. Next base: position 2,769 of record DWEG01000123.1, on the reverse strand, counting down.
GTTGTCACGATGATCGCTCTTAATTTATTTACATACTTTTGTTGTACACGTGCTGTTTTGTTTCTAAAACGACGAGAAAACAATGAAACGTGAGAACGAACTTAAATTCCCGAAACATTAGACAAGTTTACCTAAGACATAAACTAAGTGATTAAACAAAAGCGTAAACTTAACGAAAGTAAAATTCATAAGCTTAAAAAATGACCTAAGTAAATTACAACATGAGCTTAAAATAATAAACAACATTTATGGCGCACATTTAATGAGAAGCCATTTTCTGGGAACCTTAATAAGAGCCGTACCTCATCAGAACAGACGGAAGAAATATCCGTCGGAAAATGATTACGTAGCGCACAGTTAACTGACGTTACGAGCGGCTTATATCCATTCCGGGAGTATTAGTCTCCTGCCCACCAATTTATGTAATTTATTAACAGTCCTGCTCACGTTTTCACCAAACGCTCGATGTGGGTTGCGAGCACACATCGCCGTGATACTTAAAGAGATTGGTTAATCTTTTAACGTTAACCATGCTTCAAGATATATTTTTTAAACCTCATTATCTTGTCTTTCTCTCATTTAGATTCATAACATTAACTTATCTTTATCTCATTTGTAATATAGTTGTTTAGGGTATTCTTTAATCAGATCCTTTATTTTAATGAATAATAAAGAAAGACGTTTCGGTGACCAAGACCGTGAGCCGTGTCTCGAATAATAAATTGAAATAACAACTTCTAGGTAAATACAAAATTCCGTGAAATATGATTGAATACTGAATGTTGTTTGAAGCCTAAAAAGAACACGTGAGACGAGTTCATATAAGGTTTATTATTAACAATCTCGCCCGCGTTGACCCGGCGTTGGGTGGCTTCTCGCTCGGAGGCAGTGTCCGGAAAGAAATATAAGCAGTTAGCCCCGTGTGATCAAAGACCTTCCTTGAACGGACTGATCCCTAATATTTCACTCATAATTGGTTTATTCTAAGCTCGCAGCGTTTCCGTATGTGGGTCCTTTGATCCGTCCACTGTATTAAGTTGTAGCCAGAGATGTATGGCGCGCATTACTCCGACCTGAGCTCGAGTCGATGGCGTCATTTGCTAGAGTATTGAGGGCGATTAAGGAAAATATAGACCCGTCTTTGTTGTTCTGATATTAAGGGACGCTTTTATAATAATGTTTCTTAACGTTCCAATGGATTATAATTTTATATCTTATTTAGATGTCATACGTTTAGCTGCCAAAGTTTTGCTTAGCATATTGAACCAGTTGTTTTTTATATACACATGGTCTGTATTCCATCTGCATGTGGCTCACCTACTACTTAATATCTTACACCTACAACTTAATAAAATTGTTTAAAAATAGATATTTTCTTTTTATAATTTGCTATTTTTTTCTTTTGAATGTTTTAAATTGAATGAATTGTTTTGAATAATTTTATTTTTGATTTTTTTTAAAGTGCTATTATTTTAAATTATAATAATACGTAAATTATATTAGTTCTCAAATGACATTTTAAACTCAAATCCCAGCCTCTGGAATTAAAATGTTCCGTGAATTTGTTGCGTTTTGTGAATTAGCATATTCGTTCGCAACTAATCCAGTTAAGTCATGTCAGCTCCCCAGGGATAACTTAATGTCAACGCGATTGGGCTGCGACAGCACTACGAAAGTACGTTTTAATAAAAACCTGTCATTTATTCATTTGTGAAATGTATGATATTTTGAAAATATAAGGAGCTTTATACGTTTATGACTATGATATGTCTTAAATGTTAAGTTCGATTTCAACTATTAATATAACTGTTTTATAAACAAATTATACAGAATTTGCGGAAAGTACCTACTGCGAAGATACGAATGCAATAATTTAGTACTTATTTCTTTTTTCATAGAATAGCCAGTCATATCAGATTTTATGAAACAATATTTTAATTAGCAAAAGGAAAAAAACGAAATGTTAAAACTAATCACTTGATAGAGCACAACTTTACTATACTACGGGAATTTTACCGGACTTCTAACAAATAATAATTTCATTAAGTAATTTGTATTAAGTTATTAAGTAATACTTTCAACAACATTAATACTATTAAGAATAATTATTGCTCCGAATGCCATTCCTTTTCTACTTCGTCAGTTCTTTCAATAACAACTGTGGCTTGATTGTTATTATCAATATTATAGTTATTTAACAACAAAATCCTGGTAAAGGGGATCGAAGGAAAACTTAAATTTTAAAAGAGCATTCTAAATCTCATTGTGTATGATATACACGAATATCGATTCAATTAATTACGAAAACCAACGAAAATTACGTTTATTTGCAAGTCGTTTCGTATGTTCATATGTTTTTTTGACCAAATTAAGTTGGAATAAGTCATGCAATATTCCGTAATAATGATTTGTATGCATTATCTCAATTTCCTTTCACAAGCAACACTGTACATTGACATACGATAGTTCGGGGATTGTTTTTGCTTAGTTGTCGCGCTTGTTCTGTCCCCTGTCCGGAAACAGTCGGCCATGATCCCTCCATTTCCGGCCGCAAAGGTTGCCGTCAAAGCTAGTGAAAGTTAACATTGTCAAATACAGCGTTTATTTATAATACACACAGATGCACTCACTGTTGTATTTCTAAGCCTGTTTAAAGTCCACACAGCCACATAGTGTTATATCAAAGTGAATCGTCTGGTTTTGATTTCAACGTACCACTCTTCGAAGTAGGACCCTGGCTTTGAGCTTCGTAACTTAGCACTCACTTCT
>DWEG01000122.1:0-13419 GCA_018245845.1 Apyrrothrix hygieia | reverse complement strand
AACTTGTATAGAATAAAAACAGGTACAAGGTATTAAAATGAGTTTAATATGACAAGCACTTACAACACAAATATTATTTATTATCATATTACTACTACATTCATAAAGCTATATATCTCACAGGCAGATCCATACTCATATTCCTATGAAATAGTCCGTTCATACCATTTTGTGGGGTAAAGTACCGCCGTAGTGCTTCCCTTACTTCTGCTACAGTTATTGCCGGTACTCCCTCATAGCCAGCCTTTATATACACTGAAGTGCTTAAACTAAGAGGATTACAGAAGTAGCCACCTTCGAACTTGCTAAATGGATCCCCACTCTTCTTTTTACTGTCCTGTCTCACCAAAAACACAGCATCTACTATCTCGGCTACAGTTTCATATGCTAGGAAACATAGGACTTCGAGTGCTGACGATGAAATCTTAATATCCTTTGTTGGATTTATCCATCTCTCGAGCTTGACATAGCCCTTGCAAAGAGCATTGCCTACTCGAAAAGACACACACCTCGCTTTGAAGTAGGCTTCGTATTTCTCAAATGGCATAGATTCTGTGATTTTCGCAGCTCGTACTTTTCTTAAGTAATCTATGGAATCAAATGATATTTTGCTCACTTCATCAGTTTCATTAAACTCATGTATAATGTCAATATGTGTCCGTTTTTTCTTTGGAAGGTCCTTCTTATCCTCAATGATTCCGTTTATCGGATCTCCTCGTGGCCCAACATTTTTGTCTATCTGGTCCAGTTTTATTTGGTAGTCATGCAAACGTTTCAACTTTAAAATGTTTTTCCTCATTAAGAAAATTATATCGTAATTTGTTATAGATTTGGCGCCTCGTGCGGTAGAATATTCTAACGCTTCTTGAAGCATACTCCTCAGTTGCTGTAGCACAATACTTTCGACTAACACAACAGTAGCCGCGTTAGGGTTAGGATTGTCGCCAAAACCGTGCATCATTTTCGATATCTCCTTCTGAAAGTTCATACCTTCGTTCGCATCATTTCCAAAGTATGAAACCATGGTTGGTCGCAAACCTCGCTCCACAAGTTACAAGGTATAATAAAAACAACAACTTTAAAACTCTTAGATAGACATGACAATGACATTTGACAGCAGTTTTGTGTTGTCATTTTCATGCTTATTAATAATGATTAATAAGTGTTTTTTCGTAAAATGGGTTTTATTCAAATTCATCAAAATGATATATCGATCTAAATTTAAGCTAACTGTTTTATTGAAATTAAAGAATCGAGGAAACCTTAAGAGTGTTACGATTTCTAATATTAGAATATTGTTATTAATTTTAAAAACATTAATTAATTATATCTTGGAATTTTATTATATTCATTTTTATATCTTGGGATATCTTCACATTCTGATCTCAAAGTAAACATCAAGATAGCTTGTATTATGATAAACACACAACTGATAAACTACATGTATACAAATAAATAATTAGTTATATAGATATGTTTTTTACATCCAGGCAGAACAAATACTTGTGCTCATCACACAAATATTTATCGTGGGTGACATTCGAACCAGCGACCCCCGGCGCAACAGTCAGGTTCATTACCAACTACACTAACGGGTCAGTTCATGACATTACTTCCGTCCGTTCTTTATTAGAAAACCTTTTTACTGACTGACATCATATGACACTAAGGAACGCTGTCACTGACACATTTAAAAAATAAATAATACTTAAGAGTAATGGACTATAGGAATATGAACCGTACAGCATATTGTCTATGATACTAACCTTGCTTAACCTGAACAAATATTACACAAGCGAAAAAATATTAGAAGATAATGATAATAAAGTTTATATGTAACATGCGAAGCCTACTAGAAGTGCACTGAATTAAAGTTTGTTTATTTTCCGCTGTTTTTGAAAATTGTATGTCATGATCCTGGGAATGTTAAATCGGACTTTAAAAAACTCACTGCACCAGTTTCGTTTCGTTTCCTGCTGGTCTTGTGGAAAGGACAATAACAGACTTGTTGCAGATTTGTTTTGTTCCCATTGTAAAACCCTACAAAAACCTGAGGGTAAGGAGAACTATTTTAAAATAATGGGTGTTAAAGAGACTTATGACTTGAATGAAAATGACTTAGCGAAAAAATACAAGGATCTTCAAAAATATCTTCATCCCGACAAATATGCAAATAGGTATGTGATAGTTAACTTTTACTATACAATAATTTTTCCTTTAACATTTCACAAATGACCGAAGTGGCTAGCATGATATCATTTCTTAGTATTCAAAGAAAGTTATTGTTTTTTATATATTGAATATGGGTCATAGGCAGACAAGCCACCTAATGTTAAATAGTCACCATTGCTTATGGACAAGAGCAACATCAGAGAGGTTTTCAATGTGTTGCCGGTTTTGGAGAAAATCTTTATTCACACCTTTCTTTAAGAACCCAGAAGGACATTGATTCCACATTTTACATGTCTGCATTTAATACAAGCATGTGAATCAAACTGTCATGTTTATGAATATTTAATCTAAAAGAGGAACCAGAACTAGTGACCTAAGGTTAGTCATAAATGTAACCTGAAAGCATTCAATAGGACCAATTTTAAAAACATAGTAATATGAATTAAATCATGAATAGGACTAGATATTGTGATACATTTTCATTAAAATTATAGTTTCCTAAATATTTGTGATTAGCCAGTTTTAAAATAAATGGTCAGTGTTAAAGTAGTTGCTTTTTCTACTTTTCAGGCAGAAAGAGGAACAAGAGATATCAGAGAAGTATTCATCACTAGTCAACGAGGCCTATAAAACTCTCCTTGAGCCGTTAGCCAGAGGTATTTTTAACCATTGTCTATGTTAGTCATATATAGTTTTATCATTAATATTAATTAGCTTATCAGAAATATGAAATAATAATGTGGGCCAATAATGGCAGTTATATGCAGTTGACTCAGACCTTTGCCATTAAAATAAAGGGAACAGTGGGAATTCCGTTGTCAACAGTTGCCAAATGGAAATAATGGCTGAATTAACCTACATTTGCCATGTTGATATTGTCTGTCCTGTCCAAGAGAATTGAATGGGCAGATGATCTGGGTTGTTAAATTTCCAATTTGTGCAAGCCCTCCTTGAGTATGGATGCTTTGAATAGGATCTATGACAAATAGTCAAAGAGAAACCAGGTTGCATGTGCTAGCACTATGAATGCTTTGAAGACATGAAGCCACATTCCTTGAAAAAGGACATAACTTTGGTTTAATCTATTTATTTAAATGTTTAGTCAGCTAATCCCTCGGTTTAAAATTTTTTATCTTATGGTAAAAAGGATATCATCTTCAAACCTGTTTCAGATATAGAGATTATACTTTAATCAGCCTTAAAACAAACAAGTGAACTCTATATAACCTGTTTTTATAGGGATTTATATGCTGAAATTAAGAGGCAAAGAAATACCTGAAAACACACAAGCAGGCCAGGAATTCTTAATGACAATCATGGAAAAAAATGAGGAAGTGGAAAATGCTGAAACTGAAGAGGAAATAATGAAACTTAACAAAGAAAACAAGGCTGTAATAAGAGATCTGGAAAAACAATTGTCTACAGCTTTCTTTGATGGAGACTTAAAAAAGGTTATAAAACTATTGACTCTCATGAAGTATTACACCAGTATTGACACCCAGATACAAACAGCTATACGAAATAAGGGAATTATCAGATAATCTTATTTTATTAGGGAATTATCAGTTAATGTTATTTTAACTATAAATACATATTTACCATTCTCAAAATATTTATACACTATATGTGTAAATTCTAATTGATTTAAATAACAGGAAAATAAAATGTAAATGTGTAAAATTTTTGTAGGCATGTAATTAAATTGTTCAAATGTATAAAATAACTAACTGATATAAATATAATTTATCAAAGCTATTAACATGTTTTATTCTCATTAAGTGTACAACTGAAACCTGCTTTTCTGAATAAATTTAATTTTAAGAAGAATTTAAATTTAAGAAAAACATTATTTTACCTTAAAAGGTGGTATGGTATATTCACTTGTTTTGTAGGAGATTACTAAGTAACATTAAATGGAACACTAATTTATCCTAGGAATCACTTTCATTTCTGAATTATTCAAAAATTAATTAATATTGATTACCTTGTTGTTTGAGTCGTTGCAAGTGCGACTGCTGATCAAAAGGTACTGAGTTCGATCTCCGGATTGAATATTGTTGAGTTTTCTAACTTGAAATTCCTAGAAATTAGTATTTATTAAATACCTCATAAATAATAATATATGTAATTGTTATCACTAAAAATTATTAAAAACAGAACTAAATCATTAATCATTTTATGTTCTGCTATTGGACTGGCGTTTTTCTTTCAGAATGAGTAGTAGGGTTAAGACCATGATCTACCACACTGGCCAAGTGCTGGTTGGGAGACTTCACATGCCATAGAACACTTCATCATCGGAGTTTACATTGAAACACACTGCAACATATTGCTGTAATATCTGCATACCTACACATTTTATTCAATGGGATTCTTTCACAATCGTACCTACTCGATAATCTCAACTCCAGGAGAAACATATTCAGTGAGTAACTACGTCTCTTAAATTAGATACGGCCCAAGGGCCAAACGTTAAGTACCTACTTACCCTAATTAAACTGCGCAAAGGGTGCGAGGAAATGAGAGCGAGTTAAAATGTAAACATTCTTATATAATAATATAAAAGACATTTAAAGCTTATCACTTAAAACCTTCACTATGATTGGTACACTAGAACAAATTGAAAATATAAAAAAAACTTAGTAGTACAGCCCAATGACCGTTAGAAGCCATTTATCCTTAACGAAATTCTACTTCTTATAACACAAGGCATTTAGTATGGATCATGTGTATGTTCATTGCTTTCTATTATTTATTTATATTACATAAAAATGAAGAAAAGACTGTGCATGTCCATTTTACCTTGTTATTTCTGCGTGTACATAAATAAATAAAAATGATTGCTTGTAACCTTTACGCGCAATTGAAGTAAAATTTCTTTGGCCTATTTAGCAAATTTGTATCTGCTACATTCATGCTAATATTGATTACTCTGAATTAATAGAAAATGTTCACAGGTACATAAAAGAAAAACTTACTTTTATTACAAATCGAGTTATTATCAGATGGTTGATTGGTTTTTCATTTAATATTATTTAACGAGGATAGAGGATATTCTTGGGTTTCTTCCATTATAAATTATTTGAACACTAGTTTATTTAATATCAATAACGTGTTGAATTATATTAAATTTCTTTAAAATGCTCCTTCTTTTTGTAACACTTTCCATTCTTCAATTAAAATAATGTTCACGTTTTCCCGCCATTTTCAATAATTCAAAATGGCTGTTGATTTGTTTTTAAATTTTTTCTTCAGCATTAATCAATATGAATACTAAAATATTTATAGTCATTAATTTCTCATTTGTAGTATTAATAGTTTTGTAATCAAAATTAATATAGACCTTATATATAAAAATGCATATGGAATAAGTAAATACATGAAAATATTATTAATAAATACAGCACAACGTCTGAGCGTTATTTTCGTCAGAAAAAAATCAGTATCCACTCTAGACGCGCCTAAACAAGTTTTACTTCAATGAAAAAAAAAATTCGGAGTAGTTGTAGGTACGCAATAGGAAAAATAGAAACCTTATCGAAAACATGATAATGATATGTCTATATTTTTCCGATTATCCTTTATTCTCACATTTTGAAAAAGCTTACCTACAATTATGGTGCAAAAAGCCTAACATAAGGGTCGGAAATTCACAGCGTGAAGCAGTTCGTGCTCAATTAAACGTGGTTATAACGAGTTATCATAAAAAATAGACGTTTCTTATAAGTATAATGATAATAACAGTATGATAGCAAATTGTACATCCGTTGTAAGTGTTCTCTCCAATAAAACCTGTAGACAATATGATTAATGGTCGTGTTCTAGCGTACTGTGAATATTTTTCATTCTACGTAAAACACACTGCGACCGAATAACCTTGGTAGTTCTTAAAGTTCTGATGTATCATGATTGTGGACATTGTGAACCATTGAAGTTAATTTCATTTAAAAAATGTATTTAATACGTACACGATTGTACAACCTTAAAACCGATATTCAATCGTAGCATATTTCGTGGTCGTTTTATATAATAACGTAACATTAGGCCTGTATCTCCCCGAAGAGGTAGACAGAGGAGTGTAGTATACTCCCACTTTTTAACAGTTAAGATTAAGTTCCACCGCAGAATAGCTAGTGAGCCTATTGCCTTACAACCGCGCAATAATCCAGACTCCGACCGACTAGTACCTACCTAGGAATATAATAATACCTATGAATAATAAATGATCGAATTCAGGACCTCTCAATCAGCAATCGCGCTTTGAGCCACTCGTCCAACGAGGTATAGGTATATCTTATATAGTATATTATTAGCAAACGTTTTGTACCAAACATAAATCTTGAACAGAAAACATACAGGTTCAACAACAACACGCATTAGACAATAATATTTAGAGTTATGATTGTTGATTTCCTATCACATTAACGAGCTTTGGAGAATTGAAATTACTATTTAACCCTTAGATAATGGCCGAGACCCTTTTTATGTAACCTTTACTAACTGCTTGAGATCGTGAGCATACTTCACCACGCTGTGTCAAAGTAAGTCAACGAAGATCCGAATATTCTAGAAAACTTCTAAACTTCTAAATGCTCAAGACCTATACGTCCAACTACAAAAAGCTCCCGTTATAGTTATAGCGTATGCTGTTATTTAAGAAAGTAATGTAAATACGAGTATATTACTCATCCATCAGTGTGAAGAGCACTTGTCAGTAAAGCAAATGTATTTGAAGATATAGGTACCTGTGACATGGAAATATATAAGTAAATAGACTTCTATAAATAATGTGTGTTCTATATTTATTGTTTGCGGTATTTATATCGCTTGATCAAGGTATGTTCAATTTTATTAACGAAGTAAATTGGTCTCTTGTAAACTCTGTGCTGTCGATGAAATAAAATACCTCACATTAGAGTTTGATTTCCAAATTTCCTACGTTCCTGTTACACATGTTTTAATATGGTTATTTAACTTAAATATTTCCGCGTTTCCCAAGGTTATTTATTCAAAATTAACTGTATGATGATTACAGACAATTTTGAGCTTTCTAAATTTGTATTTATAATGTACAATTTTTGTAACACTAAATTATATGTATACGAAATGGTAAGATAATACTTTCAGGTAACACTCAATACCAGGCGGAGAGGGTTTTGGGGGGAACTCCAACGACAATCCAGAAATATCCAATTATAGCCCAGCTGCTACTGGACACGTGGGGCACACAGCAGTACACCCAGCACTGCGCTGGTGTCATCCTCACCGCGAGACATGTCATCTCCGCGGCACACTGCTTTCAAGTTAACAGGAACACTGGTAGAAAGTAAGTTTTGAAAGCTAATATTTACGTTATTGCATTGCATTTTTTATATGATTCAGAACATTACATCACACCGGTATTTCACCGAAGCGGTAGGCAGGTAAGTGCAGTACACCCCCTTGATTTACCAGATGTACGGAATTTGTTATATAAATAATCCATCTTTTTATTAGTGTTAAAAAGGTTGTTGAACAAAAAAAGTCTCCGACAGCGTTTTGGGCATTTTAAGAATATCCTATGTACAGGTTGGCCGCGAACCCACATCTACACCATTCCGCACTTCAACAACTAGGAAGTCGGATATCCGTAGCTAATAGCGAAAATTAGAAAGGGCCGCAGTTCAACTAAATATAACTTATATAATTTGTCTCCATCAAGGTTGCATATAATCATATCGTAAATAATAAAGGTATTTTTTTTTACAGTTACACTCAACCGCAATACTGGAAGATGAGAGTTGGGTCGTCCTTTAGAACTAGAGGCGGGGTGCTCCACAATTTGAAATATATAATACCACATCAAGCGTTCGACAGAACCTTCTTCACAAACGATATAGCCGTAATTGTTGTAGTCAGACGCTTTACCCTGGGCAACTTGATCAGACAGGGTACGATTGTAAAGCCTTGGAAGGAAATCGCCCCGGAGTCAGTTTGCACTTTGGCAGGCTGGGGAATTACACAGGTATAATTTACTTTATAATGGATGGATTAATACTAAATTACAAAATATAAATCGAAGTCAGATATATTTCAATGATAGTAGAATACAAAATACTGAGGAATATTATTTCATTTTAAATTTTCGTTCTTTTATTTCAATAAAGAGAACACGTTACTCTTATGTGCCTACAGATATTTGGCCTTCACGTACTTAATGACAAATCGTATTATCGTTTTACCTATTCTACTAGTAGGTCCTTTATATCCGTACGATTTACAGAAGGATGGACCTCAGCCAGAACAAATACAACGTGCAGTAATGTACACGATTGATCAAGAAGATTGCAGAACTCGTTACAGAAGTATTGGCGCCGTCATAGCGGATTCCATGATGTGCGCTGGTCGCGTTGATATTGATGGCGTAGACGGCTGCTTCGGCGACTCTGGAGGACCTCTGATCTACAAGGGCGTTGTAGTTGGATTAGTTTCTTTCGGATACGATTGTGGCCTCAAGTATTATCCAGGGGTGTACACTAAAGTGTCTCATTTCACGGAGTGGATTGTAAAAACAATAGCATCTAATAAATAAGTTGTGTAAAGTAAGATAGTGATGATTCACTGCCCCATACACACTTACTTGGTTACACGGACGATTTTAGCTCTTTTAAATTATTAATACTATTATATCATCAAACTAGGTCCCTTACGGGGTAAGGACAGAGCATAAAATGCCAACTATCTCTATCCTGACAGATTAACTTAATCTATACAAATAAATAAAATGGTGTGTCTGTTTGTAATATTAAAATAACCGCTTTTTACTAAATGCATATGTATGTATACACTGTACATAAACCAAAATAACATTTTTTTACAACTATTTTAGTCTGTCTGTCTGTTTGTTCCGGCTAATCTCTGGAACGGCTCATCCGATTTTGACGGGAATTTCTCTGGCATATAACTGATGTAATAAGGAGTAACTTAAGCTACTTTTATTTTAGGATTATATAAAATAATATGTATAAAAACAAAATATTGATTCACAAAACAGAAGAATTTCATTAAAATTAGCATATGTATGTATTTCTATACTTGAAATACAGAATTAGTAAGTTATTGTAAAATCTGCGAAGTGAACAATCACTTGTTCGTTAAATTCGAACGCGGGCGAAGTCGCGGGTACAGCTAGTGTCAAATTAAAAAAAAAACAAGATGGTAGGACAGTCCTCCGAAAACAATTTTAAAACTGATTATTTAAAGTTTAAATATGCATTATAACACAAGGCTGTCTTGTATTTTATTTGAATCAGTCATAGTTTGTACAGAGTCATAGTCATAAAAAACACATTTGTAAAGAAATATTCTGATAAAATCCTGTTTAAACCTTTTTAAAGCAGAAAACAGGGTTTCGATCCAGCCTGAATAATTCAAATTGTTATTTCCATTTAGGTACTTTTAGATTTAGAAAAATAAATCAGAAAATGATTCAATTTGTACTTTTCTTTTCACTTTCTTTACTGTCGTTTAATTATTTTTTAAACAAAATAGATAAATAATGACATGTTATGAATTTCAACAACAAGTCAATTCATAATCTACTTGTTTTCCACCTCAAATAGAGTATTTTTAGAACCACGTACACAATCAGCTAGGTGTGTGTAACTATAATAATTCAAATGTAAATCGAGAGCACCGTGCAGGTGGTTCAGAGATCTCGTTAAAATGGTGTTCGTCTACGTAATACCGCCCACAATACGTTGACTGAAGTTATCTGCACACCGTCGTAGATTGTTGCGCGCGCATGGCGTTCACGTTTTCTGGAACGTTTCAATTTGTTTAATCGTTCAAATAACGAATATTTTTAATTTAGGAGTGTTGTGTTTATTTTTTTTTAATCTTGAATTTGGAATATTCTACATTTGACGCCAAGGATTAACAAACGTGAGTTCATATTATTTTTTTTTATAACACGCAGTAGAATAATTTCAAATCAGTAATGGCATAATTTTTAATAGGTAATGAAGGATTACTACGAATAACTAAGATTCAAATTTAATTTCAAATAAGATTGGCGATATTAAATTTTTTTTGCGTACCGCCAGTGACAAATAATTAGATACAACAATCTGAATACTGAAAATAATTCGATTATTAACTATAATTTTAAACATAATCGGTGAATAAGTTTTATGAGAGAATAATCTGCGTTGAGTAACATTAAATTACCTACTTTAGTAAATATTATGTCGTCTATAGAAAACCATAACAGATTGTGCACACAGGCACAGACGTGTTTATAACTGAAACCGGTGCGCCCATTGGTAATGTTAAAAATATTCACAAATATATTAATAAAATTTACCTCATAACACATTTTATCCTTACCCGATATCGACCGCATTACAAACACAATTAAATGAAAGAAATGAAAATCAGCTAAACTTACAGCTAACCAAAAACATTTGTTAAATTATTCTAGATAAGCGCTTCATCGCATTATGACATTTTACTACACATTTTCGTAACATCACGCCTCTAATCCTCGAGGAGATAGGCATAGGAGTGTAGTACACTCTCACGTTTCCCAGTTACGTTATGTCCCATTATGAAATAGGCGGTGAGTATATCGCCATACACCGGGCACAGACTCTGAGCTACTACTAGAAATTTCTACTAGATAATTTAAAAAGGAAGAAAAGACAAGACGAAACTAGAAAGTTAGCAAAATCCAATACTACCCGACCCGGAATTTGAATACAGGACCTCTCGATCGGCAATCGCGCTAGCAACCAACATCAACGAGGCAGTCGATTATTATTATACATATTCGGGATTTGTCAAACTACCCTCTAGTCTGTTATGATATTTCAACTTACACAATTCGTTCTACATGCACACTTTAGTAATATTTATAATTCATTTTTACTTAACAAAGTAACAGAAATCTTTCGTTATAATAAACAGTATTGAGCAACTTATAATTTTGTAATGAAAAAATTTTACACAACGCGGAGTTATTTTTGTAATACAATTACGTAGGCTTACTATTCTAATCAGGTTTCTCTTTTAAATAGATAAATGCGGTAACCGGCATATGTAATGGTGAAAATTACACGAATAAACTTTCCGTATTTAACAAGAATATAGTAGAATGTATGATTATTTACAATAATAAAAATATAGTCCAAGCAACATGGCCCCGATAGCACAATCCACGCGTGAAACAGTATACAATGTTATTTTAAGTTACATTCTTGAGGTACGTTCAAGGTAAGTTTCGAGTCTTATACAAAAGTACATGTATACGTATTGTTCACCCCTATTTTCCATACCGGTAAGCAGAGACTAACGATTTCCACCGGCTACTACCATGTGTAACTTCTGTCGTTTTTTCTAAACTCATCAAAGTTATCAGACATGTTCTTGAATTTGATGGAACCACGTATTTTTAATGCACCGAGTTACGGTTGTTAAAAATAACTTCACTCCTGTATTTTCGCGAAGGGGTAGGCAAAGGAGTGTAGTACTCGCTTTTTCACCGAGTGTTTTAAACGTCTTATGTAACAGGTTATGATCCTACTGACTTACACTGGCTACAAACCCAAACTCCAAGTCTTACGTGGTCTGCTAATGGGACTTTTAAGTTAGAAAAGTCCAATAATACTTTTGCCCGATCCGTCGATCGAACCCAGAACCTCTCTATCAGTCGCGCTTGCAACCAACCGGGCAGCCGCTAATATTTAATATATAGTTTTTGCTGTATCACATATTTAAGGGACTGAAACAAAAAATATTACAACCAAATATCGTCTACGGCCAAATTTACGAATTGCAGGTTAATCACCTAATTAACTGTGCAAAACACGCGCGCATTGACTTATATACATTTTACTTCCAAAGTTTGGTTAGAAAAAAAAGAATCAATATTTTTCTCTTCAATCAATGTTCGACAAATTCACAGTAAATTAGATTAACTTAGGAAAAGATTTTTCATTTAAATTCGAAAGTACCTAGTTCATTTCACAATAGGTATCAACTATTTTCACTATAGTTAGTAGGTTCGCACCGGCGCGCTCCGTGCGCTCCATCGGAGATCCCGGAGTCTATCAGCGCAGAAGCAGATTAGAAGGGTTTTAGTGAGATACAAATCCCACATAACCCGGTGTCTATCCTAGGATATCGGGTACCTTTTGAATTTTTCCCCTGATACAAAAAGGTACCAACTACCAGCTTTAAAAAAAC
The DNA here is from genome assembly GCA_018245845.1 of Apyrrothrix hygieia. Taxonomy (NCBI): domain Eukaryota; kingdom Metazoa; phylum Arthropoda; class Insecta; order Lepidoptera; family Hesperiidae; genus Apyrrothrix; species Apyrrothrix hygieia. Next base: position 1,023 of record DWEG01000122.1, on the reverse strand, counting down.
CATAAACAAAAATAAAATCACATTCGCAAGACTGTGTATCTTTTACTATAATTTTTATTACGTTTCCGTGCAAAAGAGACATCGGTGACATGGCAATCTTTATTTTTATGTTACATTTTGAAATTTTTAACACGATAATAGACTCACTCGTAATGGGACGACTGGTGCTCACTCACTCAAAATGGGACTCATGATGGGACTTAACCCTAACTGTTTAAACGTGGGAGTGTACCACACTCGTCTGCCTACCTCTTCGGGGATTACAGACGTGATGTTACGTTTAAACGCGATAAAGCGCCTATAAGAAAGGCTGCAGGCAGAAGCTGGATGCGGCAAGCCGAAGACAGGGCACGATGGCGCTCTTTGGGGGAAGCCTATGTCGAGCAGTGAACTGAGATAGGCTGATGATGATGATGAAACCGCCTATACTTCTATAGGTATTTATGATGACGCCCTCAAAGAACCCATTAAAAAAACGTTCGTGACTATTTATTAGTAGTGTTTGTGTACGTCTCACATGAAATGGAATTATTAATAGAATATTTATTTATAGTTAGCGTTTATTCAATTTTTCCATTGTTTTAATGCCAGCCGCAACATCTCACCTTCACCAAAGGTTGACTAGTATAGACTTCGAATATGCATTAAATCCGCCCATTGTGTGAATCAATGAAGTGTAAATAATTAAACTAGTATTTTTTGTAGGCAACGACTTAATTTTTTTTAACATTATTAGATAAAAAATACAGAAATGAAAAAATACAGAAAAAAAATTGTTAGAAAGAAAGTAAAGCATCGCAATAACAATTATAGTGTCTAATTATTCACAGAAGAAAATTATTGATTCGCTGACCAGAAATGTCTTAAATTTTTTTTATATAAATAACCTTTTATTTCAGACATTTCGTTAGAGGTACGATTAACAATCTATGGAAAATAAAACAAACGCAGATATGTTGATAAAAATGCAATACAATAGCAAATACATAGTGAAATTAAGACAAAACTTACAAGACATAAAAA
>DWEG01000121.1:0-13461 GCA_018245845.1 Apyrrothrix hygieia | reverse complement strand
TGATGGGAGTGTATACGCTGCTAGTTATATGGACACATGGAAAAAAATAATATTAACTGATTTTCTAAATATTATGTGCACCCTTCATTATGAAAGGTTTCGTGATTATAATATGAGGCTAAAATAATGTTTTTCGGAATAACTCGACTAGTTTTGGATCTCACCGACATCCTTTCTCATGAGCTCCCGATCGGAGCGAGGTCGCGGCGAGACCCTTCAGTATCCGTAAGATTCGTGAACAATAGATAATATATACTTTTTATATGATTTGATACTTCACATTGCAACTTTGAAAGTAGAAGAGACGAAAGAAATTAATCAGAACCGTTACCGGTCTTATCGTTATTCTCTATCTGAATATTATTATAAGAATTAAGCGTGACATAAATTATATACTCGTTTGTATTATTTCACCATATCAACATTTCTTTGAAATATCAGCATATGCATCCATACATAAGTATCAAACTCCCTGCCGGCGTCTATTTTTCCCGATTTTTGCAACCTGAAACTATTAAAGACAAGAGTGAATAGACATTTCCTAGGCAAACGTGCTAATTCCTAGGCTGCATCTCGCTTTCCATCAGGTGGGATTGCAGCCAAACACGAGCCTATGTATATATTTTATTATGCTTATAAAAAATACGATGAAATTTACGTTTCCGATTATTGACTTAGTTTTACGTATGTCGACGTCTCTACAAACGCACCCAAAGAAGATTCACACTTTTTTGGCGTACACACATAATATCCTAAAATATACCTTAGTACAATTTTTAGACCATTATAATTTTTAAGATAAGTGGACATCTATATAAACGCACCCAGCGTCTACCTAACTCAACTCGGCGTACTATCCAATTTTTTGCGCTTCTCACCGAGCCGTCTAACTGTACCAACGTTACATATTTTATCCGCGCCTGTACCAATTTCGACGGCTGTAAAATGAGAGATAGGTTCGTAAAGCGCTTGATATATTACGCGGTCCGATTGCGTTACGAACGCAATAAAAACTTACAACATTACTTTGTAACGTATGTACATATGTGTAGATTACGATGTTATGTATATATATGTATGTGACTATGCGATGTAACTCTATGGCCAAATGGCCTGGCCGCTTACGGACAGCAGCGTAGACGATACGAGAAGCTGTGTTATACGATCCCGAACACGTATGCCCAGCGTGGGGATCATGGGCAAAACCCCCTCAATTGTGACCATGTCCAGCAGTGGACTTATACAGACTGATGATGATGTGTAAAATTAATGAGATCATGATACGGGTTTTTGAGAAACATGAATGTGCAAGAACCACGTCATAGATATGATTACCCATGCTTACCCATCGCACTGGTCAAGATGGAAATATTGCTGGAATAACACTAGATAAAAACTGATTATGGATGATAATCATAGACAACGTCATTTACTCTTTTTCATCATTCCGCTGTCGAATGCAGAGAGTTGCAGAATAAGGCCATAACTGCCAGTTAGTCGAGTGGTTGTAATCGCGACTGCTGATCGAGAAATCCTATGTTCAAATCCCAGGTCTTGGTACTAATGGATTTTTCCAACCTAGAATTTCTAGTTAAAATTTCTAGTAGTGGCTTGGAACTTGGACTCGTGCCCGGCGTATGGAAATAAGTTCACCCCCTATTCTATAGTGAGGCGTAAACGTAACTGGTGAAACGTGGCAGTATATCTATTACATACCTCTACTTATCTCTTCGGAGATTACAGGCGTGATGTTACATTTGTTACTTTTGATAATTTTATATCCAAAAAGACAACAAACATTTATACTCATCACATTAATATTCGTCTTCGATGGTAACAATACTCACAACATCTGCTTCAGAATCCAGTGTCTTTACCCACCAGACCAATATAGCTGTAATTATTATTTAAAAAGATTTAAATCCGTCCTAACATAATTTATTAAGTGCTTATTAATTTGGATAACCAAACTGTCCAAAACTTCGCTCGATCAGAGCACAAAATATTCAGCAACAATAAATGTTGAACCGGCATGTGGCAATAATTATGTTAGGGGAAAATAACTTTGTTAATATCGATATACTCGTAATTTCCAATAAATTGAGGAATCGAGGTAAATTAACTCACAGACTCCATTGTTTTGCTATTATTCATGACAAATGTATGATGATTATTAATTTTCTATTAATTCCCCTCTTTTATACTTTGTTTTAAAGAGTGACCTAAGTAGCTTGTATACTTTTCCAAAGTTCAAACTATCTCCATACCAATTTTCAACAAAATCGGTCCAGCGATGTCGTCCTAAGACAAATCCCACAGGAACCGTGAATTATTTCGGGCTAAAAAGCCAATACCGTTCTACGGAGCATAAACTATTTATTATGTAGCTAAGTAAGGATAAAAAAGACGCACTTTCGCTGCTCTATTTTATAATAAGGGATAATAGAAAAGTTAACATCGATCTTAAAAGTGGCAATTTCGTCAGACGAAGTAATAACCACTGACATCTAAAATTGAATGTTACTATGAGGCCGTTTCTATCCGTTAGTAATATTTTTACCATAAAAATACTCTTACGTAGTTTCGTTCCATCAATATCGATTACGTAATCTTCGTGTATATTATACAGTGATGCTTTACTAGTCGTGTTTAATTTGATGTACGGTGCGCCCATAAATTATCTGCTATATGGATAAATTGATACGGCGGTAGAGACGTTAAAACCGAGCGAAATTATACCCGAAGAGCTCTACTTTATTGGTTTTAAAGGGCTCGTCGTGGCTCATGAAAACCGCGGTGTCCAAAGGCGTTTAGATATATGTAGTTACCTACTGTACTCGAACAGGCTCAATGGACTTGACGTTATGAAGTAGGAATGAACTTTTTAGGCACTATTAGCTTATTTATTAAGATTAAACTATTTACTTATCTATTCAGTTATTATCTATTTTAGTAAGAGTAGCAAATTATTTGGTATTACCTGCCACTAAAGCTTAAATCTTATCGCTAATAGAACTATACGAATAGGACTGTTAGTGTCGATTGTGATGTCGATCATTTGTTTATTGGCTTAATGACTTTGTACGCGATTTTTATTGAAAAGATTGTTATTACAATTATTATTATTTAATTCACGGTTCACATTTTGATATTTAATCCTCAAACATGAGAGTACTACATTTAATATGCATTTTATGTAGTATTAATGTTAATGGGTCTTACTTGCGTTTCTTAAAAATAATCGTACAACCCGATTATTTGTATATGTTAGATAACTTTATTATTGGAACGAAGTTCTTTGTTCTAAAGAGACATTTAATGCTTCCGTTTCATAACATAAATAATATAATTTGATTTTAATAATTGGAAATTTGTGAACGAAATGTAAAAAGAAATTGTGCATTTGTATATGTTAATATACAAAACGCTGTTTTACTGGCTTCGTCATATCCAACAACGCTGTAATTCAGAGATATTATTGAAAATGACACACGCCGTTGGGACCTATTTGCATCAATTGTGTGTAGTTAGTGAAATATCTGATAACGTATCCGCTTAATTACCACGTCTTAATTCACTGTCTTCGTTCGTTATTTTACCCCATAATGATGAATAATAATAGAGCGAGATTTAGTTTCTTATTAATACTACCATTTTTCTATTAGCTCGTTGTATACAAATTATTTGGTTTAGATAATAAGTCACTATCTCAAATTAAGCTAATGTCGTCACGCCCAGTCTCTTACGGAGTAGATCTCTATCTCACCAAGTGACAAAAAACTCTATTCTTACAAACTTGGCGTGCTTCTTCTACATTCATCACTCTCTTCATAGAAGCGATTGGATAAAGGTGTTCCCTTTGTTTCTTATGAAATTTAAATAGAGGTATTATCATAATCATCATCAGCCTATCTCAGTCCACTGCTGAACATAGGCCTACCGCAAAGAGCGTCATCGCGCTCTGTCCGTGGCTTGTCGCATCCAGCTTCTGCCTACAGCCTTTCGCAGATCGTCATCCCACCTGGCTGGAGGGGGATTATGGGCTAAAACCCTCATGGAAATACGCATAGTAAAATAGAGGTACGCTTAAGATTTTTTACTGTAAGGCATAATTTTAACTGTTTAATACTATTCTTGCCTATACTTTGTTGGAGAAGCAACCGGAAATCATATAGCTTATATGGTTTATATGGCTCATATAGCTTAAATAAAATCTGTACTGAAATATTTCCATTGCAAAATTTGAATTCGAATCCAATGAAGTATTCAGTCTGGAACAATGAAAATAATATATTCTTGTATGTCAAACGCGCCATATGTCCAGTTTCTGATACAATGCACATTGATAGCCAACGCAGTTGCCGGATATCATGTATATATAGGTAATATATAAGTATATAGTGCATTATATGCTTAGTACAGCATATGACTTGCAATAGAGAATGATGTTATCTATGTGCATTTATTATTAGAGATTAATATAGGTGGTTATAATCTTAAATATCCGTTTTTGCTTCATTTTCATGCTGTCTTCCTTTCTGCTCGCTGTTCCATGCTTCCCTTTTCAAATTTCTAAACACCCACATATGCCCATATTATTTTTAATTTCCTCACATTGGTAGAAGCCGTGTTTTATTATTAACCAACATATTCTCGTCTTGAATGTCATAAACATACCCTTTTCTCATGTGTGCTGCCTGTACTTACGTCTCCCAAACGCTGATTGATAGCGACGGGTCTCCAATTACATCGAGACTAATGGTGGAGCGTCTCCCGGTTTTATTGTTGTTTTTGTAGGTTTTCGCAATTCGCGGAATGTTTGGATCTGACTTATTTGTAAGGGTTCGGTATTCGTCCTTTTTAGTTTCTGTAAATTCATTGATGTGAAATTGAATATGGTTGGATTTGTAACCCAATTGCTGTTAATGGTAGACTTGTTGTTATAAAGCAATGAAACCGTTATATGAACATGACAAATATCAAAGCCGGAATTGCTGAAGTCCTAGTCTATGTCAAGGTTTAAGATGCAACATTCATTAATTTCACAGAGTATATGTACTGTATATAAATATAACATGCAAGCTGTTTTCTTCCCGTCATTTTACGAAGCTAATTCAATGATATCTTTAATCTTATCATCGCTAAAAGTGCAACACTCTTTTTATTCTTTGCTTTATTCTTTTTCTATATTTTATTCTTTGCTCTTTCTACATAATTTTTACATCTGAGTTTCTCTTGCCTTTTCTTTAAATGTTTATGCATTTCTTAATCTCATTGCCCGATTCCTTGCTCCACTGACATAGTCGCCGCTCAAAAGAGTAAAATACCTCGCTATACCTCGCTGACCACATGTACATTGGCATATTTCACCCAACTTAGAAAACTTCACGGTGGAGACTGAAGCGCACAGATTTTTTCAGCATGTTTTCCCTAAAGGAATCACATCCTGAAGCATGTACAAAAATAACTAGTCACAGGTGCGTGAGAGGGCTTCACACTCATCCTGAATTCTATACCACCAGGCTATTATAATTAACAGATCAAGACGATTCGATTCTTAAATCTTGATTCGTGGTAACCTTTCACTAACACCATAAATATTCTTATGGTCTTCGTTTCTTCATTTCTCTACGAAGATATTCTTGGCACTAAGGTTAGCTAGATTTTTTTTCCTGGACGAATTCGTTGTGTTTCATATAACTATAGTTAATATTAATTACGGTGTTCTGAATATTTTGAATCCTCTTGTTATTTGTAATGATAATTTTCCTTCAGTTAATTATATTTACCGTAATATAAAACTTATTTATTACCCTGATTTATCACAATTTAATCAGATGACCATAAAATTAAACATTAATTTTGTCCAAAGCACATTTCTCTGGTTCGAATTAATTAACATCTAAAGAACCAATATTCTATTTATAGTCATTTATACCAGCTTTGAATCTAAACTGATCTTTCGAAAGCTTTGTTTAAATTCATTTTCTTTTGTCGTTTGCGTTGACCGTACCTCGTTCTTCGGGCTTCGCTGAGATTGATTGGACGATACAAATTGATTTTGATTGGCTGACGGTACGACATCAATTCTCTATTCCATTTATTTTAATTGCTCACAATTAGTTCACGTTTCAGTGGCTTCTTTCTGTTGATGTAAAATATATAGTTACAAATGATATCGCAAATAGATCTTAATTCAAATTTCTCGAGCTTCGTGGGTGTTTTCCAGACAAATTCGTGATTGCCCTCGGCTTTGATTTCTAAAGGCAATTCATATTAGTGTCATGTTTCCGAGAATAAAGATTTACAGGAAGAACAGTGTCGTGTCACGGAATTCTCCTTCGGGTTTCAAAGCGATTCTTAACAGTAAAGGTATTTAACATGATTCGTGAGGAATACTCGTGATGAATGACCATGTCGATTGACGTAGCAAAGTGATCCGTTTTGCGATTTTGTTTAGTTGAGTAGATGGAATATGTATAAATAAGGAAACTCATGCCTAGAATCCCCGAAGAGATAGCCAGAGGAGTGTTGTACTCTGCCACGTTTCAGCAGTTACGTTTACGTCCCACAATGGAATAGGTGGTTAGCCTATTTCCGTACACCGGGCACATACCCCGATTCCGAGCCACTACTAGAAATTTTAACTAGACATTCTACTTAGAAAAATCCAGTAATACCGGGCTCAGGATGGAAACCCAGGATATCTCGATCAGCAGCGATCATCACAAACGTATACTTATGTGTACTTGTTTTATGTTTAGCCAGGACTTCTGTTTCGTAAACATTTAAATAATATATGAAACATTTCAATCGACATGTCACATCGTGACCTAGTTAAGTACTGTACCTTAGTTTATAATACTGAGTATATCCCGAGGGATTATTGTATCGCATTTCTGTATTCTGGTCTTACTGTAAAACTATATTACGAGCTCTATAAATGTCTCTCTCTTGGTACATTAAAACGGGATCCTTATATTCAGGGACCGTTCCTACTTGACTAACCAAAATTATAGATTTTATTCAGATGTCTTTGGGCTGTATTGAACTTGGACTCATTAAGTGGTTTGCAGCATCCGGTATCATTTTTGTAACAACGTAACATCACGCCAATAATCTCCGAAGAGGTAGATAGAGAAGTGTAGTACATTCTCGCATTTCACCAATTACGTTGGATGTTTCTAACTTAAATTTTCTATTAGAAATTTCTACTAGTAACTCGGAGTCTGGATTTACGCCCGGTGTATGGCAATAGGCCCACCACCTATTCCATAATGGGACGTAAACGTAACTCATGTAACGTGGGAGTGTACTACACTCCTCCGCCTATCTTCTCGGCGATTACAGGCGTAATGTTACGTTTACTTCCATTAAATAAATGTAAACTTTTCACAAAATATTTAAATTTTCCGGAAAATGGCGATTTAATTAAGAGAGTACTTTAAACCCAAAAACTGAAACAGATCAGAGCTACAACATTAACTTGGACATCGGATATTGTGACACAAGATTAAATGTCCGGTAGGTACAGTCATACGTGACACTGTGATGTACGCCTAACAATGCCCTGCAATATGAATTATTCGCAGCAACATTGACGTTCGACGAATTAATGTGAACGATTGGGGCAAAATTATTTTTACGACGTAATTTTATGAGCTGTTCCAATTGAGTGCAATCGGTGTTTTGTTAACATTTAGAACGCACGTAACTCTGTCGTTTTCAGTTATCGAACATTAATAAGATATTTTCTTAACAACGATTACATGTACGTAAATGTATGTATATTTACCGTTAAGCGCATGAAAACGGGTGTTTAACTACGAGAGAGAAAGATTCGTCATCATCAGCTCTAAGACCTTTTTCTTTCTCAAATGGCAATTAAAACTGTCAGGACTCCATTGCTTTTTAGTGCCACATTTGCGTTGTACCCAAAATAGGTTTTCAAAAACATTCTCTACAGTTCGCTAGTGCGCTCCCACGGAACGAATCTCGAAAGAAAAATTTGTACATTTGAAACTTTATTAATAATTGTATAATGATAAAATTATTTAGATATCGTTCTATGTAAATATATTCCGACACACATATTCTTCGAACGCAGTGTACAGTTATGGATGTAGCGGGAATGAAGTGGTCGGGCCAATTACACTGACGCATGTACTAATGCACATGCATTCACAATACACATCTGTCTGTTCAATACGTCGCTTACGTACCATGAATTGATACTGAAACGTTATTAATACTTGTATAATGTATTACAAAAACTGACAACACCACATGCAATTGAATTCAGACTACTGATATGGAATCCTGGTCCCCTGATTAGTGATTCTGACTGCTGAAACACAAATATTAGCGTGATGAGCACGTGTGCTTATGTTTGTTACATCACGCCTGTAAACCCCGAAGAGGTAGGTAGACGAGTGTAATATACACCCACATTTCACCAGTTATGGTTACGTCCCACAAAGGAATAAGGAGTGAGCCTATTGTCATACATCGGACAACACTCCAGACTCCGAGTCACTATAAGATTTTAACTAAAAATTCTAGTTGGAAAATCCAATAGTGCCCGAGCCGGGTTGTGTAATTTATGTTTGTTTGTGTAAAATATAGATATATGTATATACATTATGTATGTTTTATCATTCACCTGGCTATCTCGGTACAGGCCCTGCTTGGTTGCGGAAAAGCTTATTAAATTATTTTTTTATATGGATAGTGTACAAATTGCTACACACTCATTTTTGAAAAACGGCATTGCTATTGTTCTTATTTTTACCATCAAAGAACTAGCGCGTTTCGGTTTAAATGAGCCATCTATTCAATACAAATATAATCATTGGTGAAGTGGTTGGTAAAGATAAATAAACTGGTGAAATATGGGAGTGTACACACCTCGGCCTACCTCTTCGGGGAACACAGGCGTGATGTTACGATACATTGATAAAAGTAAAAATCAATGCATTAATGAAAATAGAAGCCATAATTCATGAATTTGTAAATGAGTTTTACCTAATAAAATGCATTGTACATGGAGTATAATTAAGTAGACCACTTGATTGTCGGCGGCCTACCCACCAAATTGTTTTATGTTTCCGAATACAGCCAGATAAATTGGAGTGCATTTACGAGTGTGCAGTATGCATTGTTCATTTAAAGCACTTATTCCGTACATTGAAACACTAGTGGCTCAGACACTGCAGCATGTCAAATTGGCATGTCGGAGTTACCAAACAAAACAAAGTATACAGTTGGCTCTAGGATTGATTTTTTTATAGATTTTTACTAGAAAACGAATATAGCTGGTGGTGACGGTCACCAACGCTTATATGCGATTGATTGTGATTGTGCGAAGTGATTGTGAATTAATAACACAGGAGTCGGCAATTATGTATCTGCATACCAAATTGACATGTCAAAATTAGCAACACCAAGTGCTGTTGGTTTTTGCATTTGCTCGCTTCGCTCGGAAAACGTGAAGTGCTGTTACAATTTGGGAAAAGCGTAATCTTTTTCACAGAATTATTTCATTAATTTCCAAAGAAGCGTTTTTACTTCCTTTATATGACATATTATCTTAATTGACTTTAGTTTGAAAAAAAAATACTTTTTTCAATACGTCTTCATGGTTTCTTGTCGCTATTATGCTTCTATTTTTTTGCAAATAAGGTATTTAGAATTTACCGACAGTTTTTTACTTAATATGTACCTAATAATAATAATAATATCTTGGCATTTCTCACAAATAGCCAGCTGGTCCGAAACTAATCAGATTCTTTACTATAGCGACTAGAGAGCTGATAACCATACAGATATGTAATGTAACATTACGCCTGTAATCCCCGAAGAGGTAGGCAGAGGAGTGTAGTTCACTCCCACGTTTCACAAGTTACGTTTACGTTTCACTATTGAATAGGTTGCGAGCCTATTTTCATTCACCAGGCACAAATCCAGACTTCGAGCCACTACTAGGACTTTCAAGTTAGAAAAACCCAAGAGTACCCGACCCGGAGACCGAACCCAGAACCACTCGAGCGGCAATCGCACTTGCAACCAATCGACCAACGAGGCAGTCACATACACATTTGAATATCGAAATATATATTAACCGCCCCTGAAACCATTATAGCAATACGTCAAACATTGGAGTTATCGGAGCATTTTTACTAACATCGTTATTGTATGGATCTTTATTGTATGGATCTTTATTGTATGGTCTGAAATAAAAAGTATTATTATTATAATAAAATCAAGAGTAACTAGAACAAAGGTTTATGTAACTGTACATATTGTAATATGAAGCGGTTCTGCTTAATCTTCAGAGTTAGCATCGCGTCTGTGACATGGATTCAAATTCTTATAGCTTATGATGTTCAGTTACCATTAAAACCAGTGAACTGAATTTGATGAGCCCCTATATAAAGAGTCTTTCAGACAGGTTTGCGCATAACGTAAGCTATTCAAATTTTTATTTTTCCCAAAACTCCGAATCAATTCTTTTACGGCATGTTCTACTTCTAGAAATAAAATACCAACCTTATTACAGGGAATTATTGAAAAAAACTCTGCCATTATTTAAAGAGTTGTTTTGAAGGTATAAATTGAAAAGAGATTTTCATTACAAAGAAATCATTTCTTCACCCTTTTGCTTATACACTTAAAGAAACGGGTAACATTGTATGTATTATTTTGTACATATTTATATATGAAACTCCTTAAAAATATAGAATAAGGACGACATTTCTATAAAGATTCTTTCACTCCGGGAGATGGGATTCAAATTCTGACACGATATGGCACTCGATGTCCTCTGCCCACCCCGTAAGGGACCTCGCGTGACGCTCTAATAATAGTATTACATATATATTTACATTGCCTATGTGAAATGTCATATCTTGAAAACTACCCGCATGTTTGCACTGCGATACAAGAGCATTGATAGGAAACATCAAAATTCACGTCACGTAGCTACGGTGGAAAGCGAAACGTAATATCAGCCCTGTATTTCGTTATGGAAGTGTCATAACATGCAATATGTCACAGACGTATAAAAAGTGTGACATTTTATTCGAATATAAAACATTGGTACGTGTATCCTTTTTTAGGTAATAATATTTAAGTCAGAATAAGGACGGCATTCTGTATTATAGCGATGACAGTATTAATGTGCATAATAATAAAATTTTCTGAAACTTTCCACATTCAATAATAAAAATATTTTTTTTTTGCAGTGAATACTATATTTCTACGGCAGTAGATTCACCCCCTATTTCATTATGAGACGTATAAGTTATGTAACTGGTAAAATATGAGGGTGTATGTACTGCACGTCTCAGCCTACCTCTGCGGGCATTACAAGCATGATGTTACCTATAAAATATTTCAGTAACAATCTATTACAATTAAAACAACACATTTATACGTGAAGATATAAAAAAATTGTATTTCTGTAATTAAAAATCTAATGATGACAGAAAGGATTAATTGCCTGATGGTTTAGAATTTAGATGCCGAATTCGGAGTTCAGAATTTCGGAACCTCTTATTTTGTACGTACTGTAATTAAATGTAACTGATTAAACTTGCGAGAGTATTACACTGCTCTATTGCAAGAATAATATTTAAAACGTTTTATATTGCAAACAAATAAAAAAACATTTTAGGAACATTTCAAAAGCGTTGTTAAGTTTCAAAGTTTTGGTATTATTGTTTCCTTCTGTTGTAAAACTGAAACAAGAAACAATAGGAAACTAAATGTATTATTTCCTTATCTTTTTTTATTATCTTGTACCCTCGTCACGAAACTTTAAAACTGTTTCCAATATAATGTATTCCTGTTTATTTTTCACTCTCATCATCCAACAGGAACGTTCCCTGGACACCGTGAACTTACACAAAGACAAAGACACATAAAAGTATACCACCGCCCGGATACCGCCGGTATTCTGCTCAGCTTACTGGTATAGTGATATAAATAATCAACCAAACAATTTAAAAAGTACCATGTTAAAATGTTAATTATATTGGAAATGCGTTTGCAAACAATCAAATTACGTCATCTACGTCGTTTTAGGATCTTAAATGCAACCAAAATTTGCTCTGCTCTCCGAGACGGTCTATTTAAAAGGACCCTTACGTCGTCGCCACAGCGTCATCTGCAGAAATTCACCGTGACATTGTTGATCTAAACATTACACAATACAGTGTGTTCCGATGATGGAACAGTGGGTTGTCAATGATACTAATATACTTACATAAAGAATGTTTCTCAATATTTACTATAACAGTAGGCTGGGCACGATTAAATATTACTGGAGAAATATATCGTGAGGAAACCTAATCTCCGTAGAGTTTATTTATTTTATTATTTATTTATTTATTCAAGTAGTATTTGTAAGGTTACAGTTATGCGCTAATTATTATTATTATTAATATATCTTTACGCCAGGTCCCTTACGGGGTAGGCAGAGAGCACTGAGTGCCAAATATCTCTATCCTTACAGTCAGAAGTCTCCGAAACCGGCGTGTATGTATGAAGAGGGTGATGAATATAGAAGAAGCGCGGCAGGTCTGTAAGGATAGAGATATTTGCCAATTATTACAAACACAAAATATAAATACACATGTGAAACCTACGTACTAATTAATAATAATAATTTAATGAACAATAGAAATAACGATCAATAAATCGATTATATAATACTAAAATAAAATCTGCTTGTAAATAATAATAATAATAATTATATACTCACCTGAAAATTAAAATAATAAATTAACTTTAACAGAAATTTATTCTTGCTATTATTCGTAGCACGAAGTTCTCCATAACTTCACTAAGAGCCGCGAAACCGCACTTAGCCAGTGTTGCAACTGGCCCTACTTATTCTGAGAGGAAACCGTTCTCCAGAGGTAGAGTGATAACATGGTTAATGATGATGATGACGGGATCTTAGCTTCACAACAGAATACTCGTATGTCCTAGATTTTGTTCCAATCCAAATTTTACGATCACTTTGTGAGCACGACTTTATCAGTAGATATTATAAGCTATGTTCATTGCCGCAGTGCAGCTATCCTGTTAAACAAAGTATTCGTGTATACAAGCCCACAATGCACTCGCATGTATATGACAAATCACCCTCCATTTAATTTAACCCCATGCGATATATTTGTAAATTGCATTATAGGGGAGCCCGGGAATGTCATAAACGCGCCGCATGGTACATTGGACCCCACAATTACATTTCGGTGTCAACAATTAGTGTTGCGGTTCATTTTCGTTGGAATGTCACGGAATTTTGGGAGACCATGCGAGCGATACGGTAACGTAAATGATTGAAATTATTATCATTTTGACGTCACGCCAAGTCCCTTAAGAGGTGTCCACAGAGCATCTCACGGAATTTTGGAAAAGCAATTGGAGGAATTCCGTAACTTCGCTGATTGAAAT
>DWEG01000120.1:0-13525 GCA_018245845.1 Apyrrothrix hygieia | reverse complement strand
CAGATCAGTCTTGAGTCAACCAAACCGTAATCTTTCACACCAGAAGCCAAGCGAGAGGACAGTAGAATGCCCACTCCAGACCTGGCATGGACCTGGCATGGCCATCACACCACCGGGAAGATACTCAGCATCACTGGCCTTCCTCTTAATTTCTGTAACATTGGTTTCCAGCAAAGAGCGCCATCGTGCTCTGTCCTTGGCTTGCCGCATCCAGCTTCTGCCTGCAGCCTTTCGCAGATCGTCATCCCACCTGGCTGGAGGGCGTCCTACAGTACGTTTGCTGAGCCGCGCCGTCTCTACTCTAGAACTCGCCTACTCCACCAGTTATCGGTTCTTCGGCAGATATGCCCAGCCCATTGCCACTTCAACGAACTAATCCTTTGAGTTATGTCCATAACTCTGGTTCTCTGTTGGATAGTATTATAGACACTCACAGTGCGCCTAGTCCACCAGTTCAAAGTAGCTCAACGAGCTATGGAACGAGCTATGCTCGGAATCTCTCTGAAGGATAGAATCAGAAATAGATAGATAAAAGATTTATTTCTTAGACACTTGACCTTTATATGTATAGATTAAAATTATTGCGATATCTTCATTCAATACAAAGTTATTAAAGTTTTAATAAACAACGATTCTTATTAACACTACATATTTAGTAACGGTCAAATATACATACGGCGCTTGGTCACGCGTTACTAACTCAGATATAATTTATATAATAGGTTGGGGAGAAAGTATTTTCGCATTTTAGTATGTATGAACTTGTAATAAAATCTCTTTGGCTATACCATTTCAATCTGGCCGGTTTTGGTATCATTAAAAAGTTTAAATTTTAAAGATTATTTCAAATTCAAATTTGGAAAATGTGAGATTTTCATTTGTACTGCCAACATGAGTAAGTGTCATGAAGAAATTCGCTACGTTTTAATAATTTTACTACAAAAAAGGCAAAATAGCAACGCAGGCCGCGAAAAATATTCGGTTGACGTACGCGGCGCGGGCGTGGTACGCGCCGGAAGCTAGGTCGCAGCGTGCGCGTCTCCAGGCGCAGCAAAACCTATCCCTGCGAGCGATCGTGGGGGCGGGACGCTACGTCAGGAACGACGTGTTGGGGCGCGACCTTAAGGTAGAGCCTCTTGACGAGTTCGTGGCCCGGATGGCGAGGCGTTTATACGACCTAGCCGATAACGGGCCACATGCTCACCTTAGGGGTTTCGCGCCCCTTCACGCTCGTCCTCCTGACGGCCGACCGCTCCCTCGGGAGCTGGTGGGAGAATGGGGCTAAAGGTCGGCGAGTGACGACCAATGGCAATAACACCGCCATAGCGGGGTGACAACACCGGGGGCGGTAGACCCCTTGAGACTGCCCGGGTAAAAAGGAGAACCTCGAGGCCCGAACTCTTCCTAGCCCACGCGGCGCAGTTCGCCGCGGCGTAGGAGACGTCTGCATGACGATGATGATGATGATCGGCAGTCGTGACTGCAACCAACACGACTAACGAGTGTTATTATTATTATTTCAGACGTCCATCGCACGCTTGATGTAAGTCGCTAGATGCGTATTTTACATTTACTACAACATTGCACTTATGTTGTGACATTTTGTAAGTTATATACCAGTTTTTATTAGGTTTATTTTTCTCCCGACTCTTTTTATGACATGGATCTCCTCCCAGAATGAGAGTGTTTAGGCCATAGTCTACCACGCTGGCAAGTGCGGGTAAGCGGACTTCACACGTCTCAGAAAACATTTTTTTTATGAACTTTAGGTGTGCTGGTTTCCTCAAGATATGTTCCTGCACCGTTATAGCAAGCGATATTTAATTTTAAACTCATATTTTGTAAAGAGGTGCGCGCCAGCATTTGAACCCGGGCTCGCGTAGTGGGAGGCTGAATTTTAAACGGTTAGGCTTTCACTGCTATGGTAGCTACGCTATGCTGCTTTATCACGTATTGGTACCGAAATACTTCTGCTGGATCTTTGATTTCAGTTGCTTTTACATTAAGCGGGTCTGGGCCTAGGGCCTATGTATGTATGATGTATATATGTGCTCATATTGTCAAAGGAGTGACCGATCTTCTCTCTTCTAGGAATCTAATCCACCACTGATCTTGTCAGTGATAAGCCAAATTCTTCAATATTTAACACTCGCCATGACCGCAGTATTTGCAGAGAGAGTGTCGCACGAGTTTGACGTATTTAAGGGTATTCTCGGATACGAGGGTCTCACTTGCTGGGATAAGACATACTTAACATTAGCTCAACAATATACAGGTAGTGGTTGCAATCGCGCCTACCGATCAAGAGGTTCTAGGTTCAAATCTCGGACTAAGTACTATACGATGTTTCTAACTTAGATTTTCTAGTAGTCTCGGTGTCTATGTAGTGCCCGGTGTAGTGCAATAGACTCACCACCTATTTCATAGTGGGATGTAAACGTAACTGGTGAAACATAGCAGTATACTACACACCTCTGTCTACCTCTTCCATTTATTAGTGTTTTAATTGGTATTAGCATCAACAGCTTGACGTTTTCAATGAAATCCACTGAATATTTCCTTATTCAATAGCATAAGTAGTTTTTGGAGTTTACTCCTTAAGAAACGATTTCAGTTGTAGGGCCCGGTACGGAAATATTATGAGGAGTAATACTCCGAAAGGTGAGGCGTGCCGTTAAACGTCAATCTACCTTATTATCATGTAGCATTGCCATCTATTGAATACAGAATGCACTGAAAAAATGGCTAGTACAATACGAACGAAAAATAATAAAATACACCTTATTAAACAACGCCATCTATTGAACACATGATGAACTAAAATATACGAATCTTTGTGAGGTCTGCCCCTTAAGTAACAAAATAATGACTTTTATAACGTGAATTTTAAACAGGAGATAATGATAAAACAATATGAAATTATAATAACAATACCACCACTAGACTTATGAACGAAATTTAAGTTAATTCATAGTAATTGAGGTACAGTTGTGTAAAGTGGCTTAAACGAATGACTTTCTGTTTTAGGTGCTATATTTAAAATAAAACAATTTTTACTCTTCGCAACTCGTCCGCGCGGTCTTTATTTCAATACGTCAATGCCAAAAAAATAGATGTCATGATATGTTGAACATGCCCCCAACCGTTGAAAGGTTGCTTTTCAACTGAAACCTTCAACTAGAGGGCAATTCTCAGTAAAAGCACATCGTATAACGCCAGATATAGTTTTTATATCTGCCACTCTGCTTACCCCATAAGTACCAGGATATAAATGCACCACACGCCCCAACTTCCATTTTAACGGAGGCAAGTTATGCTCTTTAATGAGTACCAGTGAATTCAGTTTCAAAGCGTCTTTGCAAGAACACCATTTGACTCGCTGCTGAAGTTCACTGACGTATTCTTTACTCCATCTTGCCCAAAAGTGTTGCCGAAGTTCTCAATTAGTTAATGGCGTGTCGAATAACTAGCAGTCTTGATAGTCCTTGACTGAAAGTGAGGTAAAAAGTCTTCCAGTTAAAAAATGGTCAGGTATGAGTGGTGCTAAATCTCCAGGGTCCAATGATAGTTGAGTAAGCGGCCTTGAGTTCAGAATGGCTTCTATCTGAACCAACGTAGTGTTAAGTTCCTCGTATGTTAGATTACCCAACACACGGACTAAATGGTATTTGGTCGACTTGACACCTGCCTCCCAAAGACCACCAAAATGTGGAGCATAGGCAGGTATAAAATGAAAATTAATGCCTTCGTTTGCTAAACCCTCAGATATAGAACAGCAACTTTGTTTTAAAAATTTTGAAATTTCATGATAGGCACCAACAAATGTTGTTCCGTTATCTGAATAAATATTAAGAGGTTTTCCCCTTCGAGACATGAATCTACGTAAAGCCTGTAAATAACAATGACTTGTAAGGTCACCCACTAATTCCAAATGAATTGCCTTTGTCGTAAAACAAACAAAGACCGCGATGTACACCTTCACCAATCTACATCCACGACCCTGACGACTAACAGAACTGATAGGACCCGCGTAATCTACGCCTACGTTCTGAAATGGGAAAGCAGTTGGTGATAATCGGTCAGATGGTAAATTACCCATTTGGGGGACAACTATTTGTCCTCTAATACGTCGACATCGTACACAATGGTGGTAAGCCGATTTTGCTAAATTACGACCACCTAAAGGCCAGTAGGACTCTCGTATTGTAGCTAATAACAATTGTGGCCCAGCATGCATTAATTTTATATGTTCATAACGAAATAAAAGTTTAGTAAAATGATGAGCGGACTGTATTAAAATGGGATGTTTTTTCTCATAAGGGAAGTCTGAATTGGATATTCGGCCACCCACACGCATTATTTTGTCTCCGTCGAGAATAGGATTGAATTTTAAAAGTGAACATTTATTAGATAAACTGCGTTTTTTCAACAATAACTTATATTCAGGAAAGGACTCCTTCTGCGATTGAATAATAATGAATTTTAAAGCATTCTGCAACTCATCAGTGTTTAGATAACTAGAAGAAGTGCCTTTCCTTTTGCAAGCATTAATAAAACGAAACATATATGCTACGGCTCGTTGAAGCCTTAATAAATTTGAAAAGCGTTGAAAGTTAATTAGAATACATTTATCGGATGTTGTATCACCGACAGTAACATGAAGTGAAACATTTGTTTTTATTTCTGGTAGTGATGACTGCATTTGCGGTAAAGAAGGCCAAGATTGGCTGTTCTCCTGTAAAAATGCTGGACCGAACCACCATAGGTCTAATGACTGCATGGCGCTAACATCAGTACCGCGTGATATCAAATCTGCTGGGTTCAAATGAGTGGGTACATGTCTCCATGTAGCAGTGCCCGTTGTTTCTAAAATCTCTGCGACACGATTGCGCACAAACGTGTTTAATCTAATAGGTAGCATTTTTAACCAACCAAGTACTACCATGGAGTCAGTCCAGAACGTGACACAGGACACTGAAGTTCTTATCGAGCTTATGACCTTTTCATAAAGTCGCGCCCCGATCAAGGCGGCGCACAACTCAAGTCGTGGTATTGTTACAGGCTTGATTGGTGCAACACGACTTTTGCCTATGAGCAACCGTACTTGGGTATTACCTTTTTCATTGGTGCTACGAAGATAAATACAAGCACCATATGCTTGTTCTGAAGCGTCAGAGAAAACATGTAACTCCAGAAAATTGTATGAGTCACAAACAACATGACGAGGAACGTGAAGACTATTAAGATCTGGAAGAGAGTTAATTATATCAGTCCAGGTTTTGCAGACGTGATCAGGCAACTGATCATCCCATGACAGCCTTTCCAGCCATAGCCTTTGCATTAGGTGTTTCATGCGAATAACACATGGTGACAATAACCCTAAGGGATCAAAGATTCTTGCTATAGTTGCTAGCATGTCACGCTTTGTATTGGCTATGTCCATTGGGATATTTATAGGAAAGCGTAGTTCATCAGTCTGTGTTTGCCAGCACAGTCCAAGAGTCTTAGTCACATCGGTCTCTCCCATATTCAAATTGAGAGATGAGTGAGTGAACTCTGAAATCAAGGCGGGCTCATTGGATTTCCACTTCCTTAACGGAAGACAGGCGGAAGCAAGAGCATCAGTGATTTTACTGCGTAATATTAGTGCTTGTTGAAGGTCGTTTTCACCCGTCAAAAGGTCGTCGACATAGAAATCGTGTAAAATAACTTCTGCGACCTTTTGATCACTGCATTCCAGACCTACTTGTTTTAGGCACCGAGTAGCAAGAAATGGGGCACTTGCTGTCCCGTACGTCACCGTGTTCAATTGATAAGCCTTGAGAGGACTAGTTGGATCGTCACGCCAGACAATTTGCTGCAAATGTCTATCTGAAGGATGCACAGCTACTTGTCGGTACATTTTCTCGATATCTGCTGAGAGTATGTATTTAGACAACCTGAACCGAAGCAATATGGAGAATAAATCATCCTGAACAGTGGGTCCTACTATCTGTATATTATTAAATGAAACTCCAGATGTAGTAGGGGCACTGGCGTTGAAAACTACGCGTAACTTGGTAGTGATACTACTTTCACGCAGCACACCACTGTGAGGCATAAAATAACATTTATTCTTTGTATCAATATTGCATTCTGACATATGACCTAACAAAGAATATTCAGTCATAAAATCCTTGTACATATTGTTAAATGAAGGTCGATTCTGATTTCTACGCTCGAGCGATAAAAAACAACGTTTTGCTCGTTGCAATGAATCACCTAACATGTTCACAGGTTCCTTCAAAGGAATTCTAACACAGAAACGGCCGTCTTCCAATCGTGTAGTATTTTTAAGAAAATGTTCTTCACACAACTTCTCTTCTTCGGAATAAGATGACTGATGGCATACTTCCTCAAGCTGCCAAAACCGCGTTAATTGGGTTTGAATATCATCAGAATGATTTAATGGTGAAGAAATATTATCATGATATGCATGCATAGTAAAATTACATTTTATGGGTGAAGATGAAGTTGACATAATATAGCCGCTATTTACAGGGCCGCAAACTAGCCAACCTAGCCTAGTTTGACAAAGCGTCGGTTTATCGTCACCTAGAACTATTTTTTCTGATCCTATTAAAGTCCAAAATATATCGGCGCCTATAATAATATCTATTAACGCTGGCTTGTTAAAGTACGGATCAGCCAACTGAATCTCTGAGGGAACATTCAAATTTCTTAAATCGATATATTTATTAGGAATATTATCCGTAATAGTAGGCAATACAAAACATTGAAGCTCAGTGTTAAAGTTTTCATTTAATGATTTAATGTGAACTCGACACATTTTTCCGACGCGTGATAACGAATTATTAATTCCTTGAATGGACTTACTAATTTTAACAAAAGGTAAATTCAATAGGTTGTGCAATCTTTCAGTCATTAAACATGATGAGCTACCAGAATCAAGCAGGGCGCGAGCAGTGTATTCGCGATTATGACTATCATATACCTTGATTAGTGCAGTTGACAGTAAGACGTTACTAGAACTATTTAATTGCAAATTCTCGCTGTGCGTATGCGCAATGAGACTCGCAGACAAAGCTACGGGAGCACCGTTGGCCGGAGTGAGAGGGGATGTGTTTACTTTGACATTGTCTTCGATGCGTTCGGATGATGCAATACTTTTTATGCAGTTTATGTCGGTAACGTGAATGAGTGTGTGGTGTTTTCGCTTACATAATTTACACCCTGGTTTTTTACACTGATTAGAATAGTGTCCATTGTGAAAACAGTTATAACAGATTTTATAATTACGTAAACTTAACAGTCTTTCTTTATTACTTAAAGCTAGAAAGTGAGGACAATTATTAAGTTTATGATCTTGTTTACAATTTGGACAACATGTATTTATCGATGAGTTTTTATCTAATGAGACCATAGCCTTTATTTTTGTGTTATTCCTAGATACTGATGGTGTGTGAGTGGAGTGCAGTGTAGTATGTCGGGACAATTCTAAGGTTTCTAAAACATCAGCACGATTTTGTATAAACAGCATAAACTGAGTGAGTATTATCGGCTGATTTTTATCAAAACATCCTTTGTGCTCTTCCCATTCTCGGAACGTCTTTGCATCTAATTTTCGACTGATAATATAAATTAATAAGGTGTCCCAACTGGCAACAGGTTCGCCTAATAAACTTAGTGCTCGAATGTTTTTATTTACCTGATCTATAACGCGTTTTAATAAGACTGACGATTCCTTAGTAACCTGCTCCATATTAAATAAAGCTGCGACGTGATTGTTAATAAGTAAACGTTTATTATCAAACCTCTCACATATAAGTTTCCACGCCACTTCATAGTTTTTTGCAGAAAACTCATATGACTGAATCATAACCGCTGCTGACCCGTCTAATGATGACCTCAAGTAGTGAAATTTATTAATTTCGTCAATATCATCATTGTTATGAACAAGACTGGAGAAGGTGTCACGGAACTCGAGCCAATTATCATAAGAACCACTAAATTTAGGCAATTGAATAGTAGGTAACTTTATAGGCAAGTTATTAGAATGACGGCCGGACACTGAAACTTGATCACTACAATTAGAGAACGAATTTATCATGTCCTTAGCCTGTGCAACTAAAGAATAATATTGTGACTCGATTTTAGTCCTTTCTGTTGTTTCGCTTTCTGGGTTATCAACTATAAGCTCTAACTCTAATTGTACCTGCTCATATTCTTCATTATATAATTGCTCCAATTTAGCGACACGCAGTTGCAGTTCTATTATCTGAACCGATTTAAGTTCTAAAGGGTTCAAAGAAGATAGAAAAGTAGAAAATATTGTTAATCTCCCCTTAAATATGCCTCGCTTTCTTTTGAGATCCTTGACTTCTGCAGTGGTAGTCATTTTGGGAAACGTGTGCAATCAACCTGGAATTTATACAAAAATAAACGTTAACTTACACTAAATTATATTAATTGTATGTAGACTACAAGATGGGACTGAGATTTACAATTAATGAATACTACTGCCTTTTAACTTATTTATATTCAATTTACACAAATATTTATTTACACAGATTAAACTCGCAAGCTGCTGTTATAATAATGGGCAGTATAATCTAAATTTTGTACCAATTGTCTCCTATTTGATATTTTTACTTATCCACATGTAAAGTGGTAATCAATATGCTAAAATATGAATGAATTATTACAATAGTTAATTTTAACGTACCTCTTGGCTACCATACTTTCCTATGTATGTATTAACTACGGTATTAATTAACTTTACAGACAAGTACATCAAATTTAAATGGTACTTACTTTAGATACTATTACAATTTAGCTTAAGTAATACCTTGTTAACGGGTGTTGGGAGAAATAATTAAATAAGAAACATAACACATCTATTTTTCCTCCTTCAAGGCACTGCGTATCGTGGCGGCGACGTGGTATAACCTCTTCACCCTTTATTATAGTTATCTTGAGTTTTTTCTTAGTTTAATATCACGGTATCCTTTTTTTGATATAAATCCGGTTCGATATGGACCATGAACAAATTTGCTTTATGTTTCGGGTGCTATATTTAAATAAAACACTGTTCACTCCTCGTAGCTCGTCCGCGCGGTCTTTATTTCAAACCGTCAATAACAAAAAAAAAAAACAAAATGGATGTCATGACATGTTGAACATGCCCCCAGCCGTTGAAAGCTTGCCTTTCAACCGGAACCTTCGACTAGAGGGCAGATCTTAGTAAATGCACGTCGTATAACGCCAGATATAGTTTTTATATCTGCCACTCTGCTTATCCCATCATTACCAGGATATAAATGTACCACGCGCCCCAACTTCCATTTTAACGGAGGCAAGTTATCCTCCTTAATGAGTACCAGTGAATTAAGTTTCAACGCGTCTTTGCAAGAACGCCATTTGACTCGCTGGTGAAGTTCGCTGACGTATTCTTTAGTCCACTTTGCCCAAAAATGTTGCCGAAGCTTCTCAATTAGTTTATGTTGTGTCGAATAACTAGCAGAATCTCGATAGTCCTTAACTGGAAGTGAGGTAAAAGGTCTTCCAATTAAAAAATGGCCAAGTGTGAGTGGTGACAAACCTTCAGGATCCTATGATAGTTGAGTAAGCGGCCTTGAGTTCAGAATGGCTTCGAGCTGAACCAACGTAGTGTTAAGTACCTTGTACGTTAGATTACAATTGCCAAACACACGGGCTAAATGGTGATTGGTCTACTTGACACCTGACTCCCAAGAAACACCAAAATGCGGAGCATAGGCAGGTATAAAATGAAAATTAATGTCTTCGTTTGCTAAACCCTGAGATATAGAACTGCAACTTTGTTTTAAACATTTTTAATTTCATGATAGGCACCGACAAATATTGTTCCGTTATCTGAATAAATATTAAGAGGTTTTCCCCTGCTTGACATGAACCTACATAAAACCTGTAAATAACAACGGCTTGTAAGTTCACCTACTTATTCCAAATGAATTGCCTTTGTCGTAACACAAACAAAGAGCGCGATACATTTACCAATCTATATCCACGACCCTGACGACTAACAGAATTGATAGGACCCGCGTAATCTACGCCTACGTTCTGAAATGGGACAGCAGCTGATGAGAATCGGTCAGATGGTAAATGACCCATTTGGGGAAATTAATATTAATATGGGATGTTTTTTCTCAGAAAGGAAGTCTGAATTGAATAATCGGCCACCCACACGCATTATTCTATCCCCGTCGAGTATAGGATTAAATTTTTAAAGTAAACATTTATTAGGTAGACTACGTTTTTCCAACAATAAATTATATTTATAGAAGGACTCCCTCTGCGACTGAATAATAATGCATTTTAAGGCATTTTGCGACACATCAGTGTTTAGATAACTAAAAGCAGTGCGCTGCTTTTTGCAAGCATTAATTTACGAAACATATATGCTATGGCTTGTTGAAGCCTTAACAAATTTGAAAATTTATTAGAATTATTGGAGGTTTTAGTCACTCACAGTAACATGAAGCGAAACATTTGTTTTTATTTCTAGTAGTGATGTCAAATTTCTGTAAAAATGCTGGACCGAACCACCATAGGTCTAATGACTGCATGGCGCTAACATCAGTACCAATGTCAAAAGGTACATGTCTCCATGTAGCAGTGTTCGTTGTTTCTAAAATGTCTGTGAAACGATTGCGCACAAACGTGTTTAATTTTTTAGGTAGCATTTTCAACCAACCAAGCACTACCATGGAGTCAGTCCAGAATGTGACACAAGACACTGAAGTTCGAATCGAGCTGATGACCTTTTCATAAAGTCGCGCCCCAATCAAGGCGGCCTACAGCTCAAGTCGTGGTATTGTTACAGGCTTGATTGGTGCAACCTTACTTTTTCCTATGAGCAACCGTTCTTGAGTATCGCCTTGTTCATTGCTACTACGAAGATAAATACAAGCACCATATGCTTTTTCTGAAGGGTCAGAAAAAATACGTAACTCCAAAAGATTCTATGAGTCACAAACAACATGACGAAGAATGTGAAGACTATTAAAACCCGAAAGAGAGTTAATTACATCAGTCCAGGTTTTGCAGACGTGGTCAGGCAACTGATAATCCCATGACAGCTTTTCCAGCCATAACCTTTGCATTAGGTGTTTCATGCGAATAACACATGGTGACAATAACCCTAAGGGATCAACGATTCGTGATTTAATTGCTAGTATGTCACTCTTTGTATTGGCTATCTCCATTGGAATATTTATAGGAAAGTGTAATTCATCAGTCTGCGTTTGCCAGCACAGTCCAAGGGTCTTAGTCACATTTGTCTCTCCCATATTCAAATTGAGAAATGAGTAAGTAGACTTCTCTGAAATCAAGGCGGGCTCACTGGATTTCCACTTCCTTAACAGAAGACAGGCGAAAGCAAGAGCATCGGTGATCTTACTGCGTAATAAGAGTGCTTGTTGAAGGTCGTTTTCACCGTTCAAAAGGTCGGCGACATAGATATCACTGCATCACTTTTAATCATTGCATTCCAGACCTACTTGCTTTAGGCTATCTCGTACGTCACCGTGTTTAATTAATAAGTCTTGAGAAGACTAGTTGGATCCTCACGCCAGACAATTTGCTGAAAATGTCTATCTGAAGAATGCGCAGCTACTCGTCGGTAGATTTTCCCGATATCTGCGGAGCGTATGTATTACATACAACCTGAACCGTAGCAATATGGAGAATACATCATGCTGAACAGTGGATCCTACTATCTGTATCTTATTAAATGAAACTCCAGATGTAGTAGAAAAAAAAACTGGCGTTGAAAACTACGCGTAACTTGGTAGTGGTACTACTTTCACGCACCACACCACTATGAGGCATAAAATATCATTTATTCTTTGTATCAATATTTCATTCTGACATATGACATAACAAAGAATATGCAGTCATAAAATCTTTGTATACATTTTAAAATGAAGGTCGATTCTGACTTCTACGCTCGAGCGATAAAAAACAACGTTTCGCTCTTTTTAATCAATCACCTAACATGTTCACAGGTTTCTTCAAAAGGATTCTAACACAAAAACGGCTGTATTCCAATCGAGTAGTATTTTTAATAAAATGTTCTTTAAACAACTTCTCTTCTTCGGAATAAAGTGACTGATGGCTTACTTCCTCAAGCTGCCAAAACCGCGTTATTGGAATTTGAATATCATCAAAATTATTTGATGGTGAAGAAATATTATCATGATATGTATCCATAGCAAAATTACATTTTATAGGTGAAGATGAAGTTGACATAACATAGCCGTAGCCATAGATAAAGCGTCGGTTTACCGTCCCTAGAATTATTTTTTCTGATCTTAATAAAATCCAAAATATATCAGCGTCTATAATCTAATACCTTTTAACGAGCAATAATAACCTCCTACAATATCATTAGAATACGAAGCTAATTTTCGCCACCATTTACGAAATTAGAACAGCTTGGTCGGGAAATCGGGCGCCTTAAAATGCAGGAAACTCTCGGTTTCAAATCTCGGTCCGATTGTTTCTTTTCTTTTTTTCGAGTTCCTTATTTTTGTGAGAAAAACTAATACTTATTACTTGTTCCCAATTAAAAACTTAAACTAATTGCACTCGTGACTTTTTATTTCAATCGGTATTTTTGTATTATTATTATTTATTATGTCGGTAAGATTAAAATATATTATTCATATTTCATCAGTAAGTAATTTGTATAGTTATAAGTAAATATTATGCCAAAAAAACATGATGCACTAAAAAAAAACACGGTCATCCAGGTACTAATATCTACCGACGCTGGCTTGGTAAAGTAAGGATTAGCCAAATAAAACTCTGAGAGAACATTAAAATTTCTTAAATCGATATATTTATTAGGAATATTATTAATAATAGTATACAGTATACAAAACATTGAAGTTCAGTGTAAAAGTTTTCATTCAGTGATTTAATGTGAACTCGACACATTTTTCCGACGTGTGACAATGAATTATTAATTCCTTGAATGGACTTACTAACTTAAACAAAATTTAAATTCAATATGTTGTGCAATCTTTAAGTCATTAAACATGATGAACTACCAGAATCAAGCAGGACGCGAGAAATGTACTCGCGATTATGACTATCATATACCTTGATAAGTGCAGTTGAGAGTAAGACGTTACTAGAACTATTTAATTGCAAAATCTCACTGTGCGTATACGCAATGAGACTCTCAAACAAAGCTATGGGAGCACCGTAGGCCGGACTGAGAGGGGATGCTTTTATTTCGACATTGTCTTCGATGCGTTCGGATGATGCAATACATTTTTTGCAGTTTATGTCGGTAGCGTGAATGAGTGTGTGGTGATTTTGCTTGCATAATTTACACCCTGGTTTTTTACACTGATTAGATTAGTGTCCATTGTGAATACAGTTATAACAGATTTTATAATTACGTAAAGTTAAGTTCTTTATTACTTAAGGCTAGAAAGTGAGGACAATTATTAAGTTTATGATCTTGTTTACAACT
>DWEG01000119.1:0-13541 GCA_018245845.1 Apyrrothrix hygieia | reverse complement strand
GATATCTTTTCGCGATTCTGATAGTTCTTGGAGAACCGCAGACCCTCGTACAGCAGCATCGTCGTGCCTTTGTCAGTGCGGATGAAGCAAGCTCCTAGAACATTTTACAATTAATGAACAACTGTCATTTAGTACTACAGAGTCAGTCACTCACTACAACACTTATTATCACACATAAACAAACAGGCAAACGAGCTGAAATGCGAGAGTAGACATATATAAAAACAAAACAACTATTTATGAAGCATAAAAAAAAAAAACAACTATTTATGAAGCATAAAAAAACAAAATAACTATTTATGAAGCATAAAAAAACAAAACAACTATTTATGATGATAATGAGCATATCATGGAATAATTTAATAACCGTCTCATTTCTGGGATGTAATTTTCAAATCCTGACACGCACCTCCGACTCTATAAAGGTATACTTGTATTTTAAGATGAAATTTCAGTTGCTATTAAATCACACTACGAATAAAAGTAGACATGAATACTTCTCTATGTTGGTCGTAATAATTATAAATCTGTATAAAATACACGACAGGGTTTGTAAAAACATCAGACAGTGAGATACCTCGAGATAAGATTTCGTATACAAACAACGAAGTTACGGATATTTACAATAGACGTAAACATAACATGACGCCTGTAATCCCTGATGAGGTAGGCAGAGGAGTGTAGTACACTCCCATGTTTCGCCAGTTAATAACGTTTAAAAGAAAGCGATATTAATGTAATGTAATCATGTGTCGTAATATTATTTTAACCAACTAATATTAGTTCTTTGACAGGTCAGAAATCTTCGTAAACGATGTGCGTATAAGGAGTAATCAACATAGAAGAATCTCATCAGCCCTATAAATTTGTATGATTTGGCACTCCGTGTTCCCTTCCTACCCCGTAATGCACCTGGCCTGACGATACAGCAATATTATTTCGAAAAAAGAAAACTAGGTCGCAAAAGCAAATTTATTCATCATATATATGTATATTATTGAAACACGGCAGACACATATTCTTTTTGCATTGACAGCAAATATAGAGAGTTTTCCTTGCCATCATGGAGGCTTTGATGCTACCCACCTCTAGTTTTAATTTGTCGTAACAGCCCACACAACGCCTTCTTTTCTGACCTTTTCCAAACACATGATCTGTTCTTTTACGCTTGGTGTCACCTATAATAAATGTAAACTAATTAAAAACTTAATTAATTTATTCCTAAACGTGTAGATACCTCATATTAACTCAAGTATAATACGATTAAATTCTCCGACAAAGTTTGTGACGTAGGTAGAACTGAGTTAGTAGAGCACCAAAACTTGAGTCAACATGTCAACCCCCGCCGTTAAATATTCATGTGGGCGAGAGCTGGGACACGAGGCCACCAGTGTAACGTTAACAATGCGTCTTTACATAAAAACTACATTTGAATAGTTTACAACGATAACCGCCATTGGTCTAGTACTGGCAAGCGCGGCTGCTGATCGAGAGGTTCTGGGATCGATATCAGCCAGAATACAATACAAGTGTATAATACAGAATACAAGAATACAAGTGTATAATGACACGGTATATTATTAATTTCCAAGAATGGTCACGTCGCTCGTGACCAGCCATACACTACAGCCATAACCAAACACAATATCTAGACCGTGATATTTATAGAGAACCGTTAATTTATCATACTGCAGAAGTTGAGTCAGTGTAACGTAACACCGCGTATATAATCCCCGAAAAGGTAGGCAGAGGAGTGTGGTACACTCCCACGTTTCACCAGTCACGTTTACGTCCCATAATGAAATGGGTAAGCCTATTGCCAGACACTTCGCACAAAACCAGTCTCCGAGCCGCTACTAGATATTGAATAGTACCTTAGCTATATTAACTTCAGGTCTTCGCTGGTTTCAAGCGTCTTCCCGTTCTTTATCTAGTACAGGAACACCATCGTAGACATATTAGAGGCACGAGAAAAAAAATATTAAAACATCATTCTAAGCAAAATTAAACTTTAATGAATATAATTAGCAGTCTATATAATATGATACGATAAATATGTACAAACTATAAGAAAATAACATCATTAAGTAAAAAAGATATTCAAAACGCACGAATATTCTAAGGCTCATAATAATATAATTTATTAAAAATATCACCAAATTACGTATCGATTTATGATATCACTCATTCTAAACCTATCGATCTAAAACAGCATAGCTTTTATAATATATACATAATTTTTTTTTCGGAGATCATCGAATAAATTAAGTTCAACATTCGTCGTTTACTATTATTTTTAACAATATTAAACATTAAGAACGGTGCCTTGCGATTATTAACTATAATATGTGTCATGCGGACGGCATTCTCAATCCGCACCTACTCAATATCACCTAAAAACTCAACCACGTCGTACGAGCTAAACAAAGCTGGTCCCCGCCTGGCGGGAACGCAGGCATCCGAGTACAAAACACATAAAGAAACTAAAAATAGTTGTTCTATAATATATAGCTAATACTACTGATCCTTTTTCTCCTCCGTGGGCGAACGATTCCAAAGATCCGTTTTGGGCATGATTCGGGGGAAGCTTAAAGCGTGGAGAGCGAGCGAGGCCGCTCGAGGAGATGTGAGTGGAGAAGAGAGAATGGCAGTCACGGGTGGAGGGACTGATGAAGTTTGAGATCGTGGTCGCAGCTGCACGAACGCGCCGTTGCCGCAACGCGCGTGAGACGGTGGGGCGTGGTTGTGCGCGTCTCCAGACGCCACCAGCTTCCCTGACATGAGTCTGACGCGCGCTCTGCAGCCCATATGCTTCGAGGAACAGTAGAAGAACCTCCCCCCCACTTGTGAGTACGTAAAACCACGCAACACCAATATGTACTTGCCCTTCTCCGTTGGTATAAACTGCACATCTGGAATACCGATGTCATATTTAGTCAACCATTCCTTGATGTTCTCGCAATGAATGTTATTTTAATATAAATAACGTTATACATTAAACAAATAAAACAAGTTTTAAATTTGTTGTATCAATTTCATTTAATAACGTAACTAATATTCCAAAAACCTTTTTTTTTATAAAAATAAGTAAAATAAATATGATGAATCCGGGGGCGAACGTCAAGAAATGCAAATATGGACGCATCGTAATGAACGACACCTTATGTTATTTATATTCATTTGGTGGTTTTCGAGATGAAAGCTAATTTCACATGTTATATAAAAACAAAGGTTTATTGGTGATTAAGTCCCTGGATGAAAAACGAGTACTGTGCATATCATACCTAATTTAAAACATATTTACGAGTATACCTGATTGACAGACAGGAATTTATTGCCACTTTACATAGGCATAAAGAAGACCATTGGCACACTTTAAAGTATGCCATGTCATAAGAAATATAAAGTATTTTCTACACACATATATCTCATAACATCAGGGGCACAACTAACATGACTGGTGAATTATGGGAGACTACTACGCTCCTCTGCCTACTCGGTCGGGGAACGAGGCGTGATATTACGTATTAATGGCTTTGTAGTAGAATGACAGCTCCCCATAATCTACTGTAACATGTAAGAAATTCGCCAACCCACACGTAACCAATTAGATAACACCCTTAAACATTAAAAAATCTCATCCTGAGAACAGATCAATATTCAACAGTGGACCAACAAAAGAGTTGATGATCATCAGCACGAAAAAAAATTACTTACAAAAGTAATGTATCTGGATTCCAGACACAAACAGTTAAAACTACAATTCAACTAAACATATGCTCTTTACAGAAACTGTAATATGAATTACCACAGAAGACCTATTATCAATCACAGTTATACATCAGAAAAACATTACAAGTACCTATAATAAAAATGGATTTTTACTACATTGAATTTTGTCATAAT
Source organism: Apyrrothrix hygieia (assembly GCA_018245845.1). NCBI lineage: Eukaryota > Metazoa > Arthropoda > Insecta > Lepidoptera > Hesperiidae > Apyrrothrix > Apyrrothrix hygieia. The sequence continues at coordinate 9,635 of DWEG01000119.1, read as the reverse complement.
CAAAATTATTAAACATAAATTAATACACCAATGTGCACAAAACATTTATTTATTATTACGTATGTCGCAATAATTTTAATTTTATTTTACAATAATTAAAAACCATGGCTATACAAGATAGCAACAATAATGATATGTGGAGAAAACTGACACACGATCCTCTGAGCTCAAACTTTAATGTAGAACCTATACTACGATAACGAAACAGTTGATAAATATACACATTTCTAAATAAGTCATTTTATAAATTATTTTCTACCCAGACATAAAACAAACGAGGTAGAGCACAAATATTTGTGTGATGAGCATGAAGCTTATTACACAAATATTTGTCCTCGATGGGAATCGAACCCTCCATACCCGGCACAGTAGGCAGGATCACTGTCCACTGAGGCCACAAGCCAGCCTTTTCCACGCACGCCATTATAAGCAATTCAAGTTTTTGTCGCATGTTACCTAAGGTAATAATAGCCAGCATTCATTACAACAATAGTATGATATTAAAACGTACAAAATAATATACATAAATATAAGAAATTGACTTAACTATCAACGATTTTGCTCTCCCTGTAGTTATGGATACTTAAATGTTTTAGTTGTATAATATTCTTACTTTGCGTCAAACTTCAGTAAAATGTGTGGTTCATATGCTTAAATATTTCACCCAATGTGAGTCACATCCCCAAAGAGCAAATATCCGCAATACAGATTCCTACTGTCATTTTAATACCTACTTTTTGACCCTTAAAGCATTCTTGCGTTATTGAACAGCCACCTTCTTGCCTACCACTTCGGGGTAATACAGATGTAATGTTACGTAAAAACCAATTTTCTCAAAGTAACCGTCTATAATGGCATTTTAAAAGAATGTAATTATATCAAAATAAATGCTACTAAGGCCAGCCATTAATGTAAAGTTCATAAACTTGCATACGTTTACATACGAGTATGAACGAATCTTTCACAAAACCCTTTAGCTCCGTCCATTAATATTTTTAATAAAAACAATTTTTCTGTCAATGATATCGATTTGCGTTATCTTGAAAACTAAACCACATTATATTATTTACACACACATTAAAGTATATTTTACTACCCTAGTCTTAAAATTACTTTGCTGTGTAAAACTGTTTCTTGTCTCGATGGACGAGCGGGGTATGTGAAACACAGCTGTTGAACCAAGTATAGTATTTTTATTTTATATTTCGAAGTTATTAATTTGTTATACTTAGGAATCAACCAACATGCTTCTAGCCAAACGGAATGTGTATGTACTGTTCCCAACAAAACTATTTAAAAAAAGCAGTGAATGATTGAAATAGCAGCAGGTATAATACAGAAATGCAGCCCCAATTAAATTACACCGAAGGGAGATAGGAAAACAATCTTTAATAAGACCCGGGAGCTTGCCGCGCCATCCAACGCTCATGAGTGGTCATGACTGATCTCGATAATAGCCAATTAGCGCTCACTCATTTGACGACATTGCATACAAATGTACCAACTACCGTAGTGTTTAACAAAACAATTCATGCACTAATTCTCATCGCATTGTTACTGCATTAAAGTGATTTAGTCTATCGAACTATACTTAGCCGAACAGGTTCACTTGCTTAGCGATGAAACAAAACTGAATTCTGAACATACTAATGTAACGTAAATTATTAACCATCGCTACAGGTTTCAAGTAATACAACAAATTGTTGATAAAATTGATATTAAATTATAGGTTTACATTGAGATAAAACGTAATAACGATGAACTATTAAATAAATAGATAGCATAGGGCAGACGGGACCTGTCTATTTTGTGGTGGAAAATAGACAGGTCTGGTGTGAGGTGAGGTGAAGACTGACAGAAATACACTATAGCATAATGCCCTACGTAGAAAGAGTTATGCCTCCAATGTCTTATAGATCTCCTTCAATTAGGTGAGGGAATAGGGTGAATGCTCTTAAACTTTAAAATAGCTGCCGTCCCGGAAAACATATCTAGGCGCTGGGTGGGTATGGACAGTGTTGACGGGGATGACCTGGCCATCAGTCAGTCTCTTTACCCTCGCAGGGCAGCCTTGCGCCTTGGACGAGCAGAACCAGTGTATGGTGTAATTGATCTGCGAGTACGTGTAACCTTTCAGCATCAGCAGGAACTTCTTGCCGCTACGCGTTGGTATCATTATCGCTATGTTTCCTGTAACGGTTTAACATACAAATGCTTGTTAGAAATAGTTAAAAGTTATTTTGCACTATTCCGCGTTTTACATACAATGTACGATGGTGTATACTCACTATGCCCTCCCATAAAAACACATGCAAATGCACAGAGTATATAAAATATACACCACCACCACCACGTCCTATTACCAACATTTATTTTGCCCCAAAACGGAAAACCTTCAGGGATATTAGCTCTGCAAAGTTTTTTCGATTTTATACCTAAACGAATACCGCAAAAAGTAAATTACTTATTTAATTTGATCAACGTTTTCATTTTTCGATAGATACACGTTCTTATAGGAAGAGCAATTACCACGGCATTGATTATATTGTAGGGAACAAGCAATGCTTGCAGCATCTCATTCTGGTTTGGAAAGTCTCGAAAAAAAATAAAGCGGATATGGTAAAACTTCCGCTCTATGTAAGCAAAGATCAGTAATTATCAGACAGCATACACACCCGTGGGATACAATTTTCATAAATAAAACATTGTTTCTCGATGAAATTTTAATTTTATTGACATTAGGAAACATTATAGTATTAACCATTCCTACAGGCGATGAGCAAGATACATCACAAGATCGCAAGAAACATCGCAACATCGCAAGATACATACTACAAGATATTCCGAAATAAATACTGGAAGACGAAGAGTTTTATCACGAGCAAATTGTAAACTTGAAGCACCACCTAACCTTACGGGATGTCAATCACTTTAAAATCTGGTAACAGATGACTGCCCTTATGTAATTTCATCTTAAATGGAAGCTCTTATCCTAGCTACTAATAACGTGCAGTCCAAATCTAGATAGAATGCCATACGTCTTGGAGATGTCCGGCTCACGTACAGAGTCAACAGCTTGGAGAGATCCGGCGCTTCTGCGACAGAGCTCAGATTTATGCAAGATACTCTAGCAAGAAGAGTAGTTGGTAACCGCTGCCTTATCATTGGCTTGTAAGATACACATGTCCAGGAACAGAACAAAATGGAAATCAATAGAAAAGAAATACTTTTAAATTCTTTATTATTGCTCTTAAAGTCACACTCGATTAAATGACTGATAACATTATAATAATCACATAATTTCACTTTTATCTATCACAAGATTTCAATTCGTAAAATTAAGAAGACTAGATGAGCATAATATGATGAAATTATTTTACTCATACGTAAGGTTCATTTGATTTAATTTAATTAAATTTCAAAAGCATAAAATGTTATTTAAGCAAAAAGCCGAGCAAATAATTGTCCTTACAACTATATCAAAAATCAGCCCGCTAAGCGGAACAGTAAATAAGCTGATATAAAAAATCAACTGCAGAGTTGCAGCACTTTTAAAATAGCGAATACCAAATCTACGTAACATCTACAGGTTACCGGCTGATATTATAAATTTGTATTGACATGACTTATTTATTAATGTTAATCATTACCATAAATGTTAATAATTGTCTTGTTAACTAAATATATTACAACATAGAACAATTTTTTTGTAACAACAGCTTTAAATGCACACAATTTCGAGTCGATCAATGCTTCCTAACACCATCTGTTATTAGCTACCGTTGCAATTTTACGATAATCCTTATTATTTCACTTGTATAAGACACATTAACTTTATTTATACATAGGAGTACATAATAATTGCACAATTTTTTATTTCACATTATAACTTAAGTAACGTAACGTTACGCCTGTAATCCCCGAAAAGGGTAGGTAGAGAAGTGTAGTACACTACTACGTTTTACTAGTTACGTTTACGTCCCATTAAGTAATAGGTGTGAGTCTGTTGAAATACATCGGGCACAAATCCAGACTCCGAAATCTAGAAATTTCTACTAGAAAATCTAAGTTACAAAAATCCAATAATACCCAATCCGGGATTTGAACACAAAAACTCTCGATCGGCAGTCGCGCTTGCAACCAACACGACCAACGAGGCAGCCAATATAATTTAAATGTATAATATATATATATTCATACTTATTGTCAAAATTATGTACACTTAGAACACGTGGTAATAAGGAACATTTAAATAGGAAGGCACCACAAAAGGCTCCACTATTGAACTACCTATGTTGCAATGCTATCGCTTAGCAACCACTGTAAAAACTAGAATGCCTTAGTAAAGCAAAAGAAGATTACTGTCCTGTTTTAGGTAAGACTAAAGCAAGCGGTTCGGTTAATTTAGTACCACAGATAAAGTTAAGCTAAGTAGGAGACAATAATAAGAATGAGGCAATGTTGTTATGACAAATGTATGATCTCATACAGCAAAACGTCCTTCAGAAAGACGCAGACGGCTAATCATTTGAGCAGTGATGCAGAGCTAGTTCGAGATCATAGAAAGAATACCACCTTTCTCTCAGTTGATGTTGACTTCCAAATTTATCTGCAAAACCAATAACTTCACATATACATAAATTTAAAAACCAAATGAGAAAAAAAACAAATTGAGCAGTATACAAAAAATCGAACGTAAGTAATTGATATAATAAATACGGTAGGTTTTGTTTTTATGTTTATTCCACTTCAAGGGTTCTCACCAGCCATAACGTAACACTTTTCATAACGTTCCAAATTTAAATAACATAAATTAATTACATTAACAATGTATCCATTTTCAATACTTAATTATATGCCATATTCATTTATTCATTCATATGAGTTTATACTTGACTTTTAAAGTCTTATTATTGATAAATTATATTAATTTTAATTAAAACTGCCTGATAAGTGGTTCTTTAAGGATTCAAAAACCTTTAAACGTCATTATTGTTTCTTCCATATATGTATAAACAACAATTAAATTAATATACAATTATTAATGTATTTTTAATTTACTTGGTACTCATGCAGTACTGTATTATAAATGTTTCTTTAAGTCCACGATTCAACAAAGACCTAACAAAGTTATCTCCATATTATGGCCTCTCTTACTGTTGTATTCCAATTAAATATAAAAGATGTTTAGAAAAATTATATTCATGTTAAATCATGACCTAACAAATATAACTTGACTGGCCCGTTGGCGCAGTGGTTAGCAAACCTAACTGCTGCGCCCGGTGTTCGATTCCCACCCAGAATAAATATTTGTGTCATTAGCATTTATTGTGTCCGTGTGAAAAAAACATATATCCATAAAAGTATATATTTCTATGTATATATGTATTTTATCAGCCGCCCGGTTACCGTAACACAAGCTCTCTTCATGCTTAGTTTCGAATCAGATGGTCGTGTGTGGAGATGTCCCAAAATCTTTTTATTTATTTATTTATAAATCTATTATTCTGCATTTTTGATTTAATCAAAAATATACAAGTGCTACTACTCATTTGTTTTCAATGTTACCTAACTCAATCATGATTGATTTAGGTGCGGATACGATATAGTATGTGATTGCAGTCACAAACGTTGAACTAAAATACCTTTACTGGTCATACAGATTTAGATTTTGTAACTCACCGTCTAATGAACCATTGACCCTTAATGATTAAACTATGTACGGGATTAACACACGTATGTTTTCACGGATAACCCGACCAGATTCGGATCTACTCGAGGTCCGAGGCTACAATTAACGAGAGCTCAGGAAAGACTTCGGATAGGTATAAATAATTTATCCTTAATCATGGCAGTACCGTCATTTACATGGAAACAGTATAAACGTTTACCTAGAAATTTATTCGTATGTTCTATGAATTAAATATTTCTAATAATAACGTAATCGGCAAATTTTATTTTAAATACGTTATTTGACATTACGTTTTTATGGATTATGATGGTTTATTAAAAATCTGTGCTTCATCTAACGTAATCATTTTTTGCCAAAGTTTGTCCGAATTTTGGGTAGAACTAAACAACTATGTAAGTCCAAAACTTGTCGGGCTATCCCTATAAAACATACGTAGTTTGGCCGATTCATTGTTTAATCATGCATACACATACACTCGGCAGACCTTTAATAGTAACATTGACCTAATTGACTTATGTTTATTACTAAAATAACAACACTTTAAACGGAATGTTATACCTAGCAGTCACTTATGAGTCTTTCCTTCTTCTTTTTCTTTCCTTCCTTTTTAGCAAACGCGCGATATTTTAACGTAAAGAATGGTCGCAAAATATCACTAACACGCGATTCAAATATGTTATACATGTATAATACATTGATACGCTTTTAGCAAAAATGAAACTTACATAAGTACAGAAATTGCAATGTATTAAAGAGGACGTATTTTTTTACGATAAGACTTTCAGCCTTGAACTTTGGACGGAATTAAGGCTGGTATGTTAACAATGAATATATCTTAGATATTGCAGGAAGAGATTATAACTAATTACAGTTAACAACGTTTGACAGACAAGAGATACACACATCATAATCTTTCAGTGTGACTTCTGTTTTTAGCCGGGAGTGCATGAGATGATGAGAATTAGATACTCTCATCTCATGATATCAATTCCTCTTATTTAACAACAATATAAAATAGCTAAATGATATACATACGTATTAAAAATATACTTACTAATTCTCAGTTCGATGGTTGCTTGACTGCACTAATGTTTAAACGACTTAAAAATATATGTACATTGTGTTATGTCAAAGCGACCTTTGATTGATGTCGATGTGTAACGACTTTGACGAATGTAGAAGAGGTGAAAGAAGTTTTTTGGGACCATTGGTGGTTGAAATCCTTACTGTCTATCTATCCCTACAAGAAATAGGCGTCACAGTATGTATGTGTCGTAACATATAATTACGACAATCTAAAGCGACTTAGGCCATTAGGGCCAACATGGCAAGCCCTAATCCGTCCTTCCCCTCCATTGATTAAGGCTGATTTATAGTCTATATGCTCTCGCTACGATTCTTAATATCAAATCTACAACACAAAATATAACATTTAATGAGAAACGCTTAGTTAAAGGTAATGCAATTGACTGCTCTAGCACATAATCTAGTGAATTGGAGAAAAAATGATTGATCCGCATCACGTAAACAACTTTGAGCGTCCGAAGCACTTGGCACAACGATTCTTGTAAAACGAAACCATAAGGCATTCGTTAGCTATGGTTATGGTACCCCGTGGTCCTCACGATCAGGGAGTCGATGGTGGTGATCGCTGCTGTACACTTGACTCTCCTCTTGCGACTGCAAACCCATCTCGTACGAGGACTCTTACCCTGCGGTCGCTCCCTGATGAACACCATATCCTTGTATAGAATCTGAGGATTGCCATGACTTGATGTTATGAACCGGGCATCTGAAAGTTTTCGATGATTATATGGCGTTAGAGTATTGGTAGCACAATATCAATTTCATATGTTTCAACCGCCGCATACAAAATCGGATGCATAAAAAAGACACGACGAAGACACTAATTGATAGGAAATGAAATTGCAAAACGTAATAACACCCGATTATCAAAGACGTGTGAGATCTGCTAAACCGCACGTGGCAAACGTGGTAGACTATGGCCTTAAATTTTCTCATTCTGAGAGGAGAACCGTGTCCAATAGTGGGACGATAAAAATGTTAAAGATGACGATGAACCCCCGAATCGAACGAATGTAAATGAGTTACCATAAATGTATAGAAAACTATCATTTTCTATTCATGTACAACACAAGCCTACTGCTTCCCTATTTCAAGAAATTCAAGATCTCGTACCGATTTAGCCAATATTAGTCCATCATTGGAACACTGTTTCCCTGGGCTTAAATTTAAAATTTTCCATATCCCGCTATCGAATATGACCATGACTATATTGATTTCTAATTATCAACTATTGTAGAACGTGATCAAAATGGAAGCCTTAAAAAAGCGAGGTACATCGTAAACCGCATTTCAGGGTTTACATCGATAGATCACATGTGTCCGCCGTGACCACGCTGCAATCGTGATGAAAGACGCCTAAATTCAAAAGTATCGGGGCTACCCAAACAAAAATATTTCATTGGGGTCGTCCTCACAAAAACATGTTTATATGTAGATCATTTCATGTCAAATGGGCTCTATGACACACACGGCTGTACACAAATACAACTGGTCTTCCCAGATGTAAGTCGCTACCTGTTACCAACCGCATTAGTCATATCGCTTTTGTCGATTACATCTGCTTCTGGACTTTGAACTTTCAATACTAAGAATCAAGACTGTATCGAATAGACCATATTTACGTGTAGTTTTTATAGCCTACAGGGCCTTTTTTACGACTGTAAGATAATGTTTAATGTGTAATAAATACGTCTATAACGAAAACCTACTTACCAGAGTACCTGTAAGGGACCTGATGTAATGACATAATAGAAAACCTACATCTATAGGACAAATATACAAAAAATGTTAACATTTAATAATAACGATAAATACAGGCGCCGCTGCCGGTTGCCTACCCCGTAAGGGACCCGGTGTGACGATATAATAATGAAAACTGTGTTATATGTAAAATATGATTTTAATCTAGATGATTCTAACTGTATCAAATACCTTGCTATTTAATTATTATTTTTACAATATGTAATCAATGATGATTTTCCAGTTCTTTTTAAAGTCCATATAAAAAAGACTGCCAACGCCATCTGTTACCGACTAGCAATTATTTATCTTTTCTCGTATGTCCCTATCCCTTAATCCCTTCTAGTTTGTTTAATTTAATAAATGACTTACTTTTCAAGTTTATTTATTATTAGAGTTAATTCCATTATAAATAAAGCTTGACTTAATATAACTTATAAAACCTGAGTCTTCTACGTAACGTAAAAAAAGGCTCTTTAAGACCTATACACTTAAAGTAACACCGATTTCTTGAAGCACCGTTTTTGGCCCTCCATTAACTGCAGCATATTTTTTTTTAAATTCGCATATAAAACTTTTTTTACATAATTATAATAAAAGAGATATTTTAATTTAAAACAAACAACGACACAACATCGACAATAAACGCCATATTAGATTATGCCATATTGTTAAATATTTTGGAAACTATATGATTCGTAAAAATAATTTAATATTGGACAATTATTTAAAAACAAAGCTGACAGCCAGCCTCTCCAAAAAAATCAGTATACGCCATCTGTCGGTGTAATATAATAACACTTCTCTCGAGAAGTTCCGCGTCTTAACTGAAATACTGGAGTGTAACGACCTCGCGCGAGGGCGCTGCTTACATCGGACACCTATTTTAAATTCCATAATTCGTCTATTTGTTTAGAACATGCGTTAGCCGGCAACTGCTGTTCGGTCGATATCGCGTGACGTCACCCACTGTATCAAGATCACGACAATAGGTTTAGGTAATTTTAAATATTGCGCACGTACTCAACAAATATACAAAAAATAATTAAATTTGTTTCAATCTAATTATTTGCAATTGAGAGCAAACTGATTTTACGAGTATTTAAATTATAATACC